>CABHPQ010163134.1:0-54212 GCA_902168405.1 Peromyscus aztecus | reverse complement strand
TCTCTCTCTCTCTCTCTCTCTCTCTCTCTCTCTCTCTCTCTCTCTCTCTTTCTCTCCCTCCCTCCCATCTTGGATTACAACCATGCTAGGTAGCTGCTTTGAAATTTCCTCAGACTTCTACTGTTCTACGAAGACTTGGTAAGTCAATTAAAATATCAGATACCTTAAAGGGAGAAACTACTTAAAAGAGAAAATTTTTCCCACATTAAAAAATATCTTTACAATAAATGACATATTCTTGGACAGTTTAGTAGACACAGGTGCAGATGTGACAATAATTGCACCAGAATTTTGCCATTCAAATTGGTCTCTTCAGGAGGTAAATGTTCAGCTCTTAGGGATTGGAACATTATCTCAAGTGAAACAGAGTGCAAGATGGCTCGAATGTATAGGTCCAGACTCACAGAGAGGAATATTGAAGCCATATGTGGCTAACATAGCTATGAACCTGTGGGGTCAAGACCTGTTGCAACAGTGGAATACTCAGATTATCATCCCTCCAACCTCAGAAACAAATCATAAACTAGCACATGTTTCTGAGAGACATATTAGGAGGTATTATTCTAATGAGTGGTCACCAGCCATCCAGATTGTACATGAACAGTGCACAACAACTGATGATCTTCCAAAGACACCAACAGCTCTACCTTTAAAATGGTTAACAGACAAGCCTGTATGGGTTCAGCAATGGCCTTTAACAACAGAGAAACTCCAGACTTTAGAAGAGCTGGTAGAAGAGCAGTTAAATGCTCAACATATTGAAGAATCAAGCAGCCCTTGGAATTCTCCTGTATTTGTTATTAAAAAGAAATCTGGTAAATGGAGAATGGTAACAGACCTTAGAGCAATTAACAAAGTAATTCAGCCAATGGGCTCTCTACAATCTGGAATTCCTTTGCCTACTCTGTTACCAAAAGGATGGCCTCTTATAGTTATTGATTTAAAAGACTGTTTCTTTTCAATACCCTTACAAGAAAAAGACAGAGAAAGATTTGATTTCTTGGTGCCTACATATAATTCTCAACCAGTTAAGAGATATCAATGGAGGGTCCTCCCATAGGGAATGTTGAATAGCCCAACCCTGTGCCACTATTTTGTACAACAGCCATTGGAAGTGATACATAAAAAATTTCCTAAATCTATAATTTATCATTACATGGATGATATTTTACTAAATGACTCAATGCAGATACATTAGAAAGAATGTTTGAAGAAGTAAAGAAAATTTTGCCTTGCTGGGGATTACAAATTGCTCCTGAAAAGATACAAAGATGAGACTCTATTAATTATTTAGGATATAAAATAGGTCTACAAAAAAAATCAGACCCCAAAAGGAGCAAATTAGGAGAGATCAATTATGGACTCTTAATGACTTTCAAAGATTATTTGGAGATTTCTCATCTATGGACTATTGTTGGAGTAAAAAATGATGAAGTGAGTAATTTGTTCAAAACCTTAGAAGGTGACAAGGACTTAAATAGTCCAAGAGAATTATCACCTGAAGCTGAGAAAGAATTGGCCTTGGTAAAAAAGAAAGTACAGGAAGGACATGTGGACTATGTGGATCCAAAGCTCGATTGCATTTTGGTTATTTTACCCTCTAGGCATTCTCCCAGGGGAATTTTAATGCAGACAAAAGATATTATATTGGAATGGATATTTCTACCAAATAAACCGAATAAAAATTAAAAACTTATGTGGAAAAAAATCTCTGACTTGATTTGGAAAGGAAAATTGAGACTTCGTCAATTAGCAAGAATAGACACAGCAGAAATTTTCATACCTTTAACTAAGGAGGACATTGAAAAATTATGGGCAGAAAGTGAACCTTAGCAAAGAGCCTGCAGTAATTTTTTGGGAGAAATTAACAGCAAATATCCCCAAAATGATAGAATTGAACATATAAAGAGAGCTGATTGGATTCTGCTTCATATTGTATGGGAAACACTCATATCTGGAGCTCGTACATTTTATACAGATGCAAACAAACAAGAAAAGGCAGGTTACAAATCAGAATATTTAAGTAAAGTGGTTCAGAGTTCTTATAATTCAGTTCAAAAATCAGAATTGTATGCTATTCTGTTGGTATTAATGGATTTTTCAGAACTTCTCAACATAGTTACTGACTCTCAGTATGCTGAAAGAGTGGTATTACATATTGAGACTGCAGAATTTATCCCTGATGAGTCAGAATTAACTTCACTATTTATTCAGTTACAAGATATAGTTGGGAATAGGAAGCATCCCATATATATAACTCACATCAGATCTCATATGGGTCTGCCAGGCCCTCTAGCACAAGGTAATGATGAGATTGATAAATTATTGATAGGAAATGTGGTGGAGGCCTCAGAATTTCATAAAAACATCATGTATAGTAAAGGTTTAAAAAAGGATTTTTCCATAACCTAGCAACAAGCTAAGGAAATTGTAAGGAAATGTCCTACTTGTTCTTTTTACAATCAGACTCCATTACCAGCAGGATGTAACCCAAAGGGTACATAGAGGAGTGAAATCTTGCAGATGGATGTATTTCACTTTGCAGAATTTGGAAAATTGAAATATGTACACCATACCATTGATACTTATTCAGGATTTCAATGGGCAACTGCTTTGAGTTCTGAAAAAGTTGATTCTGTAATCACTCATTTGCTAGAAGTTATGGCCATCACGCACAAATTAAAACTGACAATGCTCCATCCTAAGTCTCTGTTAAAAATGAAACAGTTTTTTTGCTTATTACAATATAAAATGTATTACAGGTATACCACATAATCCTACAGGCCAAGCAGTTATAGAAAGATCAAATAGAACTATAAAGGATATGCTAAATAAACAGAAAGGGGTAACAAAAAACCCAGAAATAGACTACATAATGCTCTATTAACTTTGAATTTTCTCAATTCTAATGAGAAAGGAACAACAGCTGCAGAGAGACATTGGATAATAAAAAAAAACTACAGAATTAAATCAGCCTATATACTTCAAGGATGTGCTGACCTCAGAATGGAAATCAGGATATGTGTTACATTGAAAATGAGGTTTTGCTTTTGTTTCTACAGGAGAAGATAAGCTGTGGATACCATAAAAATTGATAAAGGTTCGATTTGAACAAGAGAGACCTCTTAATTAGAGGAGGTGATAGTTCATCAACCAGCATGACCATCCAATTTAAACTAACTTATACCACTAACAAATGCCTTTTCATTTAGTGAGATATAACTTGCCAAAAGGAAACCTTCCAGAGTTAGTCTTGGGGAAAGGTTTTTGTTTTTTCTTTCAGGAGAATGAAAGCTAAGGAATCTGATGAACCCTGGACAAATGAGACATCTGAAGAAAAGGACAAAACATCTAGAAAAATTGTCCCAAGAAGAAGAGTACATTGGCCTATTAGTATATCACTTATAAAATTTCATGAGTCTTCCTAAATGTTTGTTTCTGCTATTCTCTACAGACACTTAACACAGATGATCTTTTTGTAGTCCTAGTTCAATTAAAAATGCAAGCTGGCTTTGGAGTTGGACAATGGCTCTCTCATTCTTTAAACCCAAGCATGTTGTTAAAAGGAAAATGCAAAATCTCTGTATCATGCCAGAAGAAATAGCCAACTTCTGATATGGGAGGGAAGAAAATGAAAAAATTAAGGAACTAATCTATTACTACTAATCTCAATTCTTTGGTTCTATTTTGATTCTTTAAACTTTTCTTAAGGTATTAATTTTATATCAAAATTTATAAGATTATTATATATATTAAACTTTTGTTATGATATTAATGGTCATAGAAAGTAATAATTAATTCTAGAAAAAAGGCCTCAATTAGCTGCCTATACATGTTTTTGTGTTTGAGTCTCTATCAGTTTTCTGCAAGGAATCACGACCAGGCCTAATATCGAATTTGAAGTCTCCTGTAGCAGGAATCTTAAAAGTTCTTATTAATAAAATCAAACCTGAAGCCAGGTATTGGGGTGAATGCTGGAAGATCAGAGAAGCAGAACAAGCCACAGCTACCTACCTCGCCAGTTCCTCAGCTGATCCTGTTTCCTCAGACTGGAAGCCTCTGAGTCCTTATCCAAATGAATCTCAGCTGAACTGTGCTGCTCAAAGCCTAAAAGCTTAACCAGTCAAATGCTTAAGCAGCTAAATGCTTCTAGTTTCTAGTCTCCACGCCTTATATATCTTTCTGTTTTTGCCATCACTCCCTGGGATTAAAGGCTCACTTCTTGGGATTAAAGGCATATGTCACCATGCCTGGCTGTTTCCAATGTGGCCTTGAACTCACAGAGATCCAGAGGGATTTCTCCCTCTTGAATGCTAGGATTAAAGGTGTGAGTGTCACCATTTTCTAGCCTTTGTATCTAGTGGCTGTTCTGTCTCTGACCCCAGATAAATTTATTAGGGTGCACAATATTTTGGGGAACACAATACCACCACATTTCCCCTTATTTTGTCTAAAATTAAAAAAAGATTATAACTAATACAAGAAAAACTATCCAATAAGTATATACAGTCAAGAATTACACAATGTCTAGTCCATTAACATTTGACAGATTCAGACAAAAACCTCCATTATATATATTAACAATGTCTAGTCCAGTAACATTTGATAAACTCAGACAAAAAATTTTCATTACTTATCCTATTTAAAACAAGTAGTTCCTTTTTAAAAGTAGACCCAAAATTGACCTTTTTATCTTATCATATCCATATTCTCTCTTTTTCCTTTTCATAAAAGTTTCAATAATCTACCTTTTGTCATTTTTATATCTTCCCCTTTTTCTTTTTAGTGTAGATTCAATATCTACCCATTTATCCTTTTATTTATTTATCTTTTTTCTCAGAGTAGAAAGATGATGGGGCCCAACAACAATGATTCCACATGGACAATAATAATACCACTGAGCTGACAAACATCACCCACAGATCAGCTTTGGACTACAAACTGCTCAGAACAATTTCGAGATGGCTAGCTGAGATGATCCAGTTTCATAGACAACTTGAATAAGGACTTGAGATAAGTCCTGAACTTTGACATTATGCAGAGATTGGACAACAAATGATAAAACTACCTTTCCTAGAACTTGACAATTAACCCAAGATTTTTCTTTTCAGAATCCTCTAAAGATGCCTTTGCCCACAACCAGCAGGAAGCAATTTTAAGAACACAATGCCACATTCACAAAGAGGTGGTGTGGGTTGGGTAGTTTTTGATCTTTCAATGGGTTTTGGGTATGAGATAATTTTCATTGTTTAGGATGGTTGCAAGTTGTTGTTGTTAATGGTTAGGAAAAGGGCTAAACAAAGGAGATTAGATTTAAGGGTCTTGTTTGGGAAAAAAAGATATATAGTAATTATAAAGTAGAGGGTAGATTATTGACTCTACTCTGAAAAGAAAAAGAAAAGAGAGGATATAGATACAATATAGTTAAAAAGATAGATTATTGAATCTACTTTTAAAAGACAATGACTAGTTTTAAATACTTTACATTGGATTGGATTTTTATATATTGTATATATTGAGATTAGTGTTGTTAGAAAATGCTGTACGTATTTTTTCTAATCTTGTTCAGGATATTGTAGTTATACAGTTCATTTAACAATTTAATGCAGTTTGTTAATCCTGGAAAGTTATTATTACCAACTATTAGGATATAAAGAAATGAAAGTTAGTAGTTAGACATTATAATCAAACTTGTAGTCACATTAGGTATGTTTTCAAGGTTGAGCAGAGATATATTAGATAGACAGGTCATCTTCAGACCCTTCAGAGATCTACAGAATATGGCATTTAAAATGTTTTAATAACTTAGAATTTTTTATGACTATGAGACATGTCAGCTGCTGACATCACCAATCTATTTCAGAGAAGATATGGGCATTGAAGAAACTGCATATGGAATTAACTTTCATTGTGGCAAAAGTTAGCCACTGGCCAACAAAATATTCTTACATCGATTGCTGACAAACAGGACAAAATGGACAGGCAGGACACAAAACAAAGGACTATCGATCCTTGCCAAGACAAGTGTGGTTGTGGCTTTAGCAACAGGCATCCTCTGAGAGTAGGACAATATGGCACCATCACTGAAGTGGCTTTGCAATCTGGAAAAGGTACAGCGCCCCTTTCTTTGAAGGCAGCTGAACAGGCAGTGGACTGATAGCTTATGGTGTACAGTGGAACAGTAGCTGAAACAGTTATTCTTACAAGAGGAACTAGGTCTAACCTCTCAGTGGTAGACTGGCATTTAATAAAACAGATGAAGCCACCCACAAGCTGAGAAGAATGGACAGCTGAATTCCAAAAACACCAACAATTTCCAGAATTTAAAATCCTGAAACATGACAGGACATTGGTGGAATTCAGATTTATCTGGTATATGGACTACTCTCACCAAATGTGAGGTCGAACTGTAGGCCTTGTGTATATCCTGCTTCACTGATTAGTCTGTCAGATACGCTAAGCCTATAGGCTGAAGATGATGCTCCAACGTTGCAGAGAAATCTCGGGTGACTGTCCAGGAAGCCGGCTGTTTCTTTCAACTCATATTTTTTTGGAAGTCACTTGTTTGTACTTCCTGTTTTACTAGGTAATATTATTTCCTTCTTGGGTCTCTGAACAAGCTGAAGATTAGATAGTTATAGTTAGTTGAAGACTAGATAGTTATAGTTAGTTGAAGATTAGATAGTTATAGTTTTCCTTGTTAAGAATTTCAGAAAAGAAACTCACTAAAGAGGTGTAAAGTGTATAAATTTGAAAGACATTATAAGATAGTTTTCTGTTGGTAATACAAGTTAGGATAGAAAGTGAATCAGGTACATTTTGGACTTACCAAAATAGGATAGGTAATGGAATATTTTCTCTGAGTTTGTCAAATGCAAATGGACTAGACATTGTTGAGATATTTATTGCTTGTATATATTGTATATAGTTACTGTACTTATTGTATATATTTTTTCTTATATTAGGTATAACTTTTTTATTCTTTTTTATTTTTAAATAAATATAGAAATATAGAAAAAGAGGAAATGTGGTGATATTTTATTTGTGCTGAAATGTGATATTTTATTTGTATATTAATAAGTAAAGTTTGCCTGGAGATCAGAGGTCATAGTCAGCCATAAACATAAGTCAGGCAGTGGTAACACATGCCCTTAATCCTATCATATGGCTGGCAGAGTCTCTGTGTGTTCAAGAACACAGCCAAACATGGTGACACACACCTTTAATCTCAGTACCAACCATAGAAACCTGGAGGTCTGTATAGACAGGCAATGACCAGGAAGTGATGTGGCTGGGTTTATAGCCAATGAGAAGGCAACACAGGAAGGCAATAAGGGCGCAGTTTAGACAGGATGAGGCTCTCTTGGGAAGCTACAGTGATGTGGTGAGCTAAGCTTAGTTGACGACTATTGATCAGATCTCTACGGCTGGCACCGCTGTATTTGGCTCTGTGTTTCTTATTTAATAAGACTGTTTAGAAATTTGTCTACAGTAAGATAAAGGTATCATGGGATCTTCCTTGGTGGTTAAAGAAAGCTGCTTTAAGAAAAACAAGGCCATGCTTGAGGCCAGGCATGTGGCAGGGGAGTTCCTGCAAGAAGGTCCGGAGAGGACATTGAGTGAAGCTGTGAAAGTGAAGCCTGGAATGTATGGGAGATCCTAAGATGTTGTGCCAAAGCCATGGATACCTGCCAAGGAGAGCTGCATACAGGGAGTCGAACTAACCCAAGAGAGAGGGTGTCCTGCAGTTAACAAAGCTGGAAGGGTGGAGTCGTCTGACCCCTTTGTCATCAGTTACAGTATTTGGAGTTTTCCCTGCTGTGTTTTTGTCCTGCTTTCCTCCCTTTTGGAATGGTAATGTGTATTCTGTGCCATTTTCTGTTGGAAGTATGATTTGCTTTGTGATTTTATAGGGGATTAGTAAAGAGATTGCCTGGAGTCTCAGAAGAGACTTCAGTGGTTGAAAGACCATGGGGATTTTTGAAGTTGGACTAAACGCATCTTGCATTATGACATCCACATGCCTATAGGGGCTGGGAAGTGGAATGTGGTGGTTCGAATCAGAATGGTCCCTGGGCTCATATATTTGAATACTTGAGAAGTTGGTGGAACTGTTTGGGAAGGATTATGATGGTCCAATGAAAAAGTTCAACTACAATAGTTTTTAAGTCTCAACATCTTAACAAGGATAAACTACCTTAATCTATAAAATCCTAGTCTTACAAGAGTTACTAATTCATTGTAAAACAAAGATAATTAAAATATAAAAGTTAATGATCATTTCATAAATCATCAAATGTCTTTAATGGGCCCAGAATTGTTTATAGTTATGTTAAATACAAATGTAATTCAATTACAGAGACAAGATTGGAGGGAGAGACCAATTTCTATCTCCCTCAATATAGTCTCCTGTATATGCTTTCATAGTTAAGCTTAAAGTAAACTATTCCCCTTTTTGAATCCACTGTGTGGATAGTTCCCAAAGTCTTTCACAATTCATCCCTTGAGGGAGCCAGCTTCTTCCTACTTCACTGATGGGTACCAGTCACAGAAGGGCAGCCAAGGCTGGACCATCCATAGAGATTTTACAATCTGCCTTTTTATCAACACAACAAAATGAGCTGTATGCTCTACAGATATTGCTAAAGTATGATTCACCCTACTTAATCCTGTGACTGATTCCTAACATGTTACAGTTTCATTACCACTTTTAGAAATGGCTACTATTAGGCAAAGTGAAAACAGCCCTAACTCTTTGATATATTTTCTGGCTACATTTATCACATCTATCTTATATACAGGGAATTATACTTGTGCAAAACTTAAGGAGAGCAATCTGAATACTTTTATGCTAATGTGACTTTAAAAGCAGACATACTTGGACACACTTACTCCTAATCAACATTTTTGGGTTAAACTGACTATAGACACCATGAACAAAACCTCCTTTTGTGTTTGTCATATGTTCATCATCTACTTTAAAACACCTGGTTGAATTGTCAGCAAACTATGATGACTATGTTAATGTCACCAGGTAAATGACAGCTGAACCAATAATAGAGACAAATGGTTGATAACTCCCTTGTACAGTGCAAACATGAGTGACAGCTAACATCATGAGGAACATGTTTTCAGTGTGACAGCTCTTTCATTTCCAGGCATATATGACAATGTCACTACACAGAGTGATTTAGTTATGATATTTAACCCAGCCTCACCCATTTTGCTTTTGATGTGGACTCCACATCGCTTATGTACTGTATGTACTAACTATGTACCCCTAACTACACTGTAGAAAGAAATATATCTTTACTTTCAGATAAAGCTTTGCCTTCTGGATGGGCCTGTTTATTTAATCGACCAGACTTTCGGGCACTGTTAGCCAGTCTTGGGATATTGTTCTACAAGCAGGATTCCTGCACTCTTGCCATTTCTAGATAACACAGCCAGAGCGGCTGGAAGTTTGCGATCGATGTGCCATAACAAGCTGCAGTAACTAAGGATGAGGCAAACCGCAGGCACAGCTTCTGTTCTGCTTCCAGCACCGGGACTGACAGTGCCTTCAGCATGACATCTCCCAACTAGTTTGTATCTTCAGCAAAACTGCCAGTGCCATGGCTACTGTCTTTGGAGAATTAAATGCAAAAATGAAGGAACTTTGAACAGCTTTTACAAAACCTGAGCTGCCATTAAGTATTTACTGCTAAAAGATACAGTCTCCTGGCATGTGTTCTTCAATATTGCGGGTGATTCTCAATTGGTCCTACATAAGTTGGATCAACTTTTGAGAGATCAATAGAATAATGACCTTCTCTTGGTGGAGCTGGCATCAGGGAGCACAAGCAGTTATTATAGCTTTGGTTTAATCTAACCTGTGTTTTCAATGCTTCATGAGTTCCACATATTATCTCATTCATCAATATAAACTTTATATTGTTCTTAATGAGTTCACAGGAAAAGGGTAACATGTAGACTGAATATAATAAGACTTTTCTGCTTGTTTGCTCCCCTGAGCTCACAGCCTCACCAACTACCATCAGAAAATCATTGCACCTCAGTAAATGTATTGCAAAGACACACTGTCCTACATAAATATGCATGGGAGTTTCTCTCCTAAAGTGTCTGTCGAGCTACTACCAACAACTGAGCCATATTCTCTTAGTTCTCAACCAAGCAGAAAGGAGTTGTTAGTAGATTTACAGAGGGGTCAGACTCACCCACGAACACCAGGCTGCTGTAGTTCTCCAGCATCACATCCCTGTACAGGGTCCTCTGAGCAGCATCCAGGTCCTGCCACTCCTGCCAGGTGAAGTCCACAGCTACATCCTCAAAGGACACTGATCCCTGTAATGACAGATGTCTCTTCAACCCAAGCACCATGAAGTCTTGGGAACAGAAAGTGACACCTCAGTCTTCACTGTGACGTGCACTTAAACAGCATCTTCCAGAAGGTGCAGCTCAATTTGTATTCTGGCTTAGTTAGCTTCTCTATTACTCTAGGAAAATAAAACCCAACAACAAACTGGCCAAAAACAACCTGGGGAGGAAAGGGTTTGTTTGGCTTACAGGTGACAGTCTACCATCAAGGGAAGCCAAGGCTGGAACCATGGCTGGAACTGAAGCAGAGAGCTCTGGTTATTGGCCTCTCTATGGTATGCTCAGTTTGCTTTTTTATGCAACCCAAGACCACCTGCCCTGGAGTGGCTCCACCCACAATGGGCTGGACCTTCCCACACCAATCCTCAGTCAAGAAAAGGCCCCACAGACTTGTCACAGGACAACCTGATGGAGGCATTTTCCCAATTGAGGTTCCCTTTGCCTGATGACTATAGCTTGTGTCAAGTTGCCCACAAAAAAAAAAAAAAAAAAAATAGAAAACACAGTCTGTATTTTTGGGAAAGAAAAAAATCAATAGGAATATATTCTGTGTTTATGCAATGATTCAGGAAAATAGGACTGTAGACCTTTCCATGCAGTTCAAATGGAAACAAAATCCAAGGAATAATATCCATGTATGTAAGGTTTGTGTTATTAAGTTCAAGTGGAAGACATTTATAAGCCCAGCCATATAAAAATAATTCAAATCTGTGAAAGCAAAAACCTTGATGAAAATACAAATACTCAGGCTGGTGGCACAGCATTATAATAGAATCTATGCCCAGAGTTGCACAGCTGTGAGATCTGTTCCTAGCATCTATTGCAGACTAGATAATGTTCTTGAAATATGGATCCTTGGGGCTGAAGAGAAGGCTCAGCAGTTAAGGGCACTTCTTTGGCCTTCAGAGGACCCTGGTTTGGTTTCAGCAATTACACAGTGGCCCACAACCACCTGTAGCATCTGGTCCAGGTGATCCAGCACCCTATTCTGACCTCCCCAGGCACCAGGCATGACATGAATGTGGTGCATGTGTTGTATTTTAAAAAGGCAGGAAGGAGTTACACCATACAACAGGGCCCATGTAGGAGGTTTATTGAGGGGAGGGGAGAGAAGGGGCAGAGAAGGGGGCAGATGCCAGTCCTTTGGGGTAAGAGTGAAGGAAGAGAAAGAGAGAGAGGGCAGGTGTACAGAGCTGGCCTTTCATAAGGAAACATAGGGAATGTGCACAGGGTGTGCTCTTAGTGGCTGCAGCTGAGGATATGTCCCATTAGGACCCTAAGGGCAGGCCAGTAAAGATGCCTAAATAATAACAGTGTGTACATATGATTGACTTGCCTCTGCCTCCCAAGTGCTGGGATTAAAGACACAAGCAACCACTCCCAGGCTACACCTTGCCCTCTATGAAAACTGACTGGCTAATTAGAACTTTAATTTGGATTGTGGAAAGGTTGGAATGGTGCAGTTCCACAGTCCAATTACAAATCACCTTGGGTATCATTCACCCCCCTAATATCCAGTCATTGCTAGTCTCTGTGTCTGACCTGATAGCCTTATGACTATCACATGACACCTTGGTAATATATTAATGTACCAGAGCAAAATTTTCTAGCAACCAAAGGCTAAGAATTTATCAGATGATGTCTGAGATCCATACTTGAGGTCTTCCCCCCTTGTTTGAGGACTGCCTATCTGATGTTTCCACCAATGTATTTCAAGTGCTTCCACCTACTGCTTTTTACTAAAAAAGTTCATGAAATTGTTACCATATTGAAACATGGAATTGGGGTTAATTAGTAAATCAGTGTTCCAAAATCATGATCACTCATATTTGGCTTCAAAATAAACTCTTGTCCTTGCTGAGGTAACTGTGGGGGACCACAGTGACTCAGTTTCCCACAATGACTCAGCTTGAAGCTGAAATCCATTCTGACCCAAAAGAATTCAAAGCTTGCTTGCTCTATTCTCTTCAGAATCTGTGAGAAAGCTCTGGTAGGGCTCCTGGTAAAAGTACAGGGGCTGTGAGAAAGTCCTGATTAGCTTGTGGGAGAACTGATTATTTAGCAAATGCTTAATTCTAAGGAGGCTGCTGATGTTAAGGGGTGGGCTATGTTTGAGATCCTGAAACTGCCTCTTTCAAGGGCAGGCTAGACTGCCTGTGCTGTGCTTTATTCTACTTTAACCTTTCAGTTTGTACATGAGCTGGTTGTGAAGTAAACTCAGGACTTGCTTGGTGTTGACCAGAAGCCCTCAGAACTGATTTTCTGTCTCCATCTAGTCTTCTGTCTCTGTGTTTTTCCTCGGCCTCATTTCCTACTCAGCTACCCTAATCAACTCATCAGCTGGCTCTGACAGGTAACAACTGTGATTTTGTGCATGTGTTCTAAAGCTTTATTTTATTTTTAATTTAGTGCATGTGGATGTGAGTGCAGTAGCCCATTGCTGCCAGAAGAGCTGTCAGGAGAGGGCTTAAATCTCTTGGAGCTGCAAGGTACAGGCAGTTGTGAGCCTCCTGGATGCTGGGAATAAAGTGCAAGTCCTCTGTGTTATGCCCAGATCACAGGGACACCTAAAGACCACCAGGGAGACCGAATCCCATATGTAAAAGTAGAGTCTTCATTTCAAGCTTAAGCTTGGACTCTCCATCTCTCAGATGCAGCAGTGAGAGCTGAGAGTGCCGAGCATCAGCAGGGTAGGGGTTTTTGATAGATTCACAACATGCCCCCATGGTTGGGCATGCCCGGTGGACCTAGAAACTTCCGCCTAGCCAGTTCCAGGTCAAAATAGCCAGTTCCAGGTCAAAATAGCCATTTCCGGGTCAAAACATCTCACGTGACCAGAACCCCATGGCTGTGCATGGTTGTGTAAAGCACGCAGTGCAACCAAGGATCTACGCACATGCATGGAGTAGCTACATGGGCCTGTGTGCACAGGCGCAGCCCAACTTTTATAAGCTGGCACCATATGCACGTGTCTTTCCAACAGGCCTGTCACGTCTGTCTCTCTCTCTCTTATCTTTTTTTTTTCATTTAAATTATTTTATTTTATTTTCTCTCTCTTATCTTAATAAAACTCTTGTTAGTGGATTTTGTCGTGTTTCATGACATTTCCTCACAGGGTAAGAGCGCCGCCAAATAACTAACATCTGGTGCCGTGACTTGGGAGTTACCTAATTTCTGCCAGTGAACAGGCAAATGGAAACAGTTACCCTATATCATAGCTTTCTTCTTTCTCAGTGCTAAACCGTCTCTTCTGGATTCCTTCTCTCCTGCTCATATGCTCTTAGCTATGCCTAAACTGAGAGGATTCTCTGACTCTGGAATCTCTGATTCTAGATCCTGCTAATGAACCTCCACCTATCCAACCTCCAGCTCCCACTCCTGCTCCTAGGGCAACTGTTCCTTCAGCTCCTCTTTCAGAGTCTTCTTCCTCTAAAGCCAATTCTTCCTCAGCAACAGCTGTTTCTCCCTCGGCAGCAGCCATTTCCAAAGGCCCTGCCCTGGCTCCGACCTTCACTCCTCCTACTACCCATTCCCAAACTGCTAAAGTGCCTGACCCCAGTCATCCAAACCCTTCCACTGTTCTCCCTTTGCGAGAGGTGGCTGGTGTGGATGGACTGATTGAAGTTCATGTTCCATTCTCTCATGCAGAACTCTCTCAAATAGAAACTAAGCTGGGTTCTTATACTTCTAATTCTGCTTCCTTTATTAAACAGTTTCAATACATAACTCAATCTTATAGTCTCACCTTTCATGATGTATACATGATACTTTCTAATAATTTACTTCCTGAGGAGCGCAGGTGAGTATGGGAACAGGCTAGGACCCATGCAGATGAGGTGCACCAGACTAACCCCTCACATCCTCCAAGAGCCAAGGTGGTTCCTGACCAAGAACCACACTGGGACTATAACACCCAGGGTGGCTGTCTAGCCAGAGATAGGTTTATTACCTGTCTCCTGACAGGCCTCCATAAGGCTGCCCTAAAACCAGTAAACTATGAAAAACTAAAAATGATAATTCAGGATAAGGATGAAAATCTGTCTCACTTCTTAGAGCGGCTCACCAAGGCTCTACTTCAGTTCCCTAGCTTAGACTCAGAGAGCCCTGAGGGCAGCTGCTAATGACCCACTTTGTCTCACAGAGCTTCCCTGACATTAGGGATAAACTTAAACGTTTAGAGAACGGCCCTCTGACCCAACAGGTATATGTGCTAGTGATAGCATTTAAGGTGTATCATGGGAGAGATGAGAAGGTCCAAAAAAGGAACTGCCAGATGCTGGCAAACATTATCCGACTGGCTCCCCGAAAGCCGTTTGGTCCTTGTTTCAAGTGTGGGAAAGAAGGCCAGTGGGCCCAAGCTTGCACCACCGCCCCATGAAGGGCACCAACAAGGCCTTGTCCAAAATGTTGCCAAAAGGATCACTGGTCAGCTGACTGTCCTAATGTCCCAAGCGACATAGGAACGCCAGACGAAGACCACCCTCCAACTGATTTTCTAGGCTTGGCCTACAGCGAGGACTGATGCTGCCTGGGTCCCGCCCCAGCCACTCCCATCTCACACAGGGAACCAAGGGTAATAATAAAAGTAAATGGGTGCCCCATCTCATTCCTCTTGGACACTGGAGCTACCTACTCTGTCCTGCTTGGGGGCCCACCTCTCCTGCTGTCTCCCTATTGTCGGGGTTGGGGGACAGCCTTACCTGCCTCACCAGACACCACCACTTAATTGCATTTTCAGAGGCATCCCTCTCACACACACATTCTTAGTGGTGCCAAGCTGCCCTGTACCTTTAATGGGAAGGGATCTTCTAGCTAAGGTAGGAGCGTCCATTTCTTTTGCTAGACATATTTGCCTCATCCCAGACACGCCAGCAGCTCCTCTTCTTCTTCTCCTAGCCACTCATTATACTGACTCTAACAATTCTTTTCCCTTGCCAGCCTCTCAGGTAGACCTAAAAGTCTGGGATACCCAAAACCCTTCTGTCGCTAGACACCATCAGCCTATTACTATCCAACTACAAAATCCTACCAGGTATATCACCCAAGCTCAGTACCCTCTCTTACTCCAGAGCCTAAGAGGACTTAAGCCTATCATTTCTGATCTTCTCAGGAAAAAGCTGCTCTGCCCAACCTCTTCGCCTTTCAACACCCTCATACTTGCAGTTAAAAAGTCTAATGGAACCTACCGCCTGGTTCAAGACCTCCGGCTCATTAACTCTGCAGTGGTCCCCCTCCATCCTGTAGTGCCTAACCCTTATACTCTCCTGTCCACTATCCCTTCAGGAACTTCTCACTTCTCTGTTCTAGATCTCAAAGACACCTTCTTTTCTATTCCTCTCAGTCCTCAGTCTCAAAATATCTTTGCTTTCACCTGGACTGACCCTGACACTCACCGGTCCACACAGCTGACCTGGACTGTTCTGCCACAGGGATTCAGAGACAGTCCACACCTATTTGGTCAGGCTCTGGCCTCTGACCTGCTTTCTCTGTCTCTCCCTGGCTCTAAACTAATACAGTATATAGATGATATTTTACTCTGTAGCCTGTCCTTACAGGTTAGCCAAACTAACACCTCTGCTCTCCTAAATTTCTTATCCAGCTGAGGTTACAGGGTATCTCCTTCTAAAGTTCAGCTGTCAACTCCCCAGGTCACCTATTTGGGTATATCCATTACTCCAACCCATAAGGCTATTACTGTGACAGAAAGCATCTAATCCAGTCTCTTACAGTCCCTTCTACTAAACAGGAGATTCTGTCTTTCCTAGGGATAGCTGGCTTTTTATAGTCTTGGGTTCCATCTTTTTCTCTCCTTGCTCGCCCCTTATACGAGGCAGCTCAGGGCTCGCCACATGAGCCCCTCCTTCATCCTGTCACTAAACCTTTCCAAAGGCTCCAACAGCCTCTTCTTCAGGCCCCAGCACTTCATCTTCCAGATTTAACCCGTCCCTTCTCCCTCTATGTAGCAGAGAAGGAGGGATTTGCCCTGGGAACTCTAGGGCATCAGCTGGGACCCTCCTTTGCACCTGTAGCCTATCTGTCAAAGAAGTTAGACCTTACCAGTCAGGGCTGGGCACCTTGCATCCATGCCTTAGCAGCTGCAGAGCTCCTTATTCGGAAATCAAAGAAGCTAAGCTTTGGGTCACCCATTGTTGTGTTTTCTCATCATAATCTGTCCCATCTTTTAACTTATAAAGGGTTACAAACTTTACCTCCTTCCCAGGTTCTTTCTCTCCAGGTGGCATTACTAGAGGATGCCACATTTACTTTCTGGACTTGTCCACCTCTTAATATTTCAAGCCTCCTCCCTCAACCTAATGCTGACTATTCTCCTTCTCATTCCTGCACTGAAACCTTAGAGGAACTGTTACCTCACCCTTCACACATACAGGAGGGCACATTGCCTCAGGCTACTTATACCTGGTACACAGATGGCAGCTCCTTTTTATGTGAAGGTACCCATAAAGTGGGCTATGCCATAGTGTCAGATACTGAGATAATAGAGGCACAGGCATTACCCACACACACCACTAACCAACAGGCTGAGCTGATAGCTCTCACCCGTGCGTTCCAATTGGCACAAGGACAATCTCTAAATGTTTACACAGACTCCAAATATACTTTTCATATCCTCCTGACCCATGCTGCTGTTTGGAGGGAGCGTGGCCTCCTCACAGCAAAAGGGGGATCTATATCTAACTCAGGCCAAATAATGGCCATGCTATTGGCTTCCCACCTCCCCAGGGCTATAGGAATTGTCCACTGTCAGTCTCATCAGACCGATAGCTCTATCATCTCTAGGGGAAACAACCAGGCTGACCAGGCAGCCAGGACAGCAGCCCTCCAGGGCCAAATCTCACCTCACCCACCACAGGGAATCTATACAGTACAGCCTACACTCTCACAGGGAACTCCAGACACTAGACAAATTCTTTCCTATCTACACCAGCTCTTTCATCCTAATAATCTTGCTCTGTCTCAATTCATAAAAGCTCACCTACAGCCCACCTCTGAGGACTTACAGTTCTTAAGAACTATTACTGCCTCTTGTGAGATCTGCCAAAAAACAGATCCCAATACCAAGTACAGGAGTCAGCCTTTTCCCACACACCAGGCTAGAGGTTCCCTTCCAGGGACTGACTGGCAGCTCAATTTTACCCATATCCCCACCTTCAGGAAAGTTAAATATCTCCTTGTGATGGTGGACTCATTTTCAAATTGGGTGGAGGCATATCTGGTTTCTAATAAGCGGGCTCAGACAGTTGCAGACCTCTTTCTCCGAGAAATTATTCCTCGGTTTGGGGTTCCTGCTTCTCTTCAGTCTGACAATGGCCCAGAGTTCACCGCTCATATTTCTCAGACACTAGCTAAGGCTCTTAACATTCCTTGGCATTTTTATATCCCATACTGTCCTCAATCCTCAGGAAAGGTGGAGCGTACCAACTGGTCTTTAAAAACTATTCTTACTAAGATGTCACAGGAACTTCACCTTGACTGGGTAAGATTATTACCTCTAGCTTTTTTCAGGCTCAGGGCTCTTCCTAAAAAGCCTCTTTCAATTTCTCCATTTGAACTAATGTATGGTAGGCCAGTTCTAACACCAGGTCTTTTGTCCAACCCTCCAACTGTTCCAGATAGCCTGTTAACTCCCCTTTTATGTCACCTAAGGTCTATCCTATGGAGCTATGCAGACTGTTCATTACCTCAGCCGTGTGACAATAATTGTCCACCTCCAATCCACATTAGGGATCAGGTTCTTCTCTTTCCTCCAGGCCAGCGCCCTTCACCCCTTCCCCCTAAGTGGCAGGGACCCTTCAAGGTAATTCTTGTGGCTCCTACAGCTGCTAAACTTGAGGGCTTTCCTCACTGGGTCCACCTGTATCATCTAAAACCTTTTATCTCACCTCAATCCCCCAAAAAAATCTCTCTTCATATACAGTAAAACAAACAGCGCCTTGTACTCTCAAGCTCCAGAGGACATCAGGATCCACTGCCTTGTCACCAATTCCAGAGGAATAAGGTATCACCCCTTCCTTTCCCAACTAGGGCCACACAGAGCTGGAGGCAAAAAGGACTATCAGAAATATCCAGGCGGTAAGGAAAAGTGTAATACAACAGTCTATCATTGTTCAATACTCAGAATCTGATCACCTGTGTTTCCTAAAGGCTAAACTAATGAAGGAAGCAGGCGCCTTAAATAAACTACCTCTAATAAGGCTTGTCTCAGGTAAAAATTAAGCAGAGTACTAAGGCCAGATCTACCTCAGATAAATGTCACATATCTCCACCTGGGCAGGCCAGATCTACCTCAGATAAATGTCAACTCCAGAAATAAAATAATAATGATTCTTTTTTCTCTAAGCTTTTTCTGGGTCACCAGTATCTTGTCAGACAAAAGGTTCCCAGCCACACCATGAAGGATGGACAGCTGCAGAACAAGGGGATGGCAGAACTTCATTCCAGGACCCCCACCATCATCCCAGGACTTCACAAGCTACCCTCCCCATTTCCCCCAAGAGCCAACTGATGCCCACTATTCAGCTGGAAGCAGTCTTTGAGAGAAACAATGCCCCATACCCACTCAACCGCCATTTTTTCTTTTTTTAAAAAAACAAGAGTCAGGGATGATAGATTCACAACATACCCCCACGGTTGGGCATGCCCGGCGGACCTAGACACTTCTACCTAGCTAGTTCCGGGTCAAAATAGCCATTTCCAGGTCAAAATGTCTCGTGACCAGGACCCCGTGGCATTGCATGGTTGTGTAAAGCGTGCAGCGCAACCATGTGATCTATGCGCATGTATGGAGTAGCCACATGGACCTGTGTATGCATGTGCGACCCAGCCTTTTTAAGCTGGCGCCATATTCCCGGCTTCCCTCCTTACGCACATGTCTTTCCAACAGGCCTGTCATGTCTGTCTCTCCCTCTTATCTTAATAAAACTCTTGTTAGTGGATTCTGTCGTGTTTTGTGACATTTCCTCGCAGGGTAAGAGCGCCACCAAATAACTAACAGTTTTATCATAGCGGAGGTTGGAGTGAAGGGATTTCCAGGGTTCAGGACCCTGATTGGCTGACATTTGTCTAGGGGTGTCTTGGCACAAGGGGAATAGTTATGTGCTGGGTTCAGGCATCTGGCAGATCTTATCTAATGGTTGGAATGTTTGGAATGTAAGGTTTTCCCCTTAGATGCTAGCCCTACCTGGGTGGGGTCAGCTTATGGCTTTTCCTGGATCTGGGTTCTGTAAATCCAGGCTTATTTTTCAGCTGGTTTTTATTAAGCCTGTCATGGCAGTTGTCCTGGGGCCCCATACTCTGCAATAGCAGTTCATGCTTTGTTTGTTTGTTCGTTTGTTTGTTTGTTTGTTTGTTTGTTTGTTTGAGACAGGGTTTCTCTGTGTATCCCTGGCTGTCCCAGAACTTGCTCTGTAGATAAGGCTGGCCTGAACTCACAGAGATCCACCTGCCTCTGCCTCTGGAGTGCTGGAATTAAAGATGTGCCCTGCCACCACAGGCTAGCAGTATGTGCTTTTAAACTCTGGAGTCATCTTCCAGCCTTGAGAGCTGCATACAAATTAATTCCATTCTGTAGAAGGGCATGAGGTCCTCACAATCTCAGATAGCACTAGAGAAACCAGGAATGTTGTACATGCAGGCTTTTCTCTTCAACGGGAGGAATTTACACCCTTTCCCCCCCAGAATGTTGGGAATGGATGTTGTTTATAGCCTGGTGATCTTTGCTATTTTGTAGAGCCAGGTTTCACTCAAATTCCCTAGACTCCTGAGCATTGTTTCTTAGTCTAAAGAACTCATTTTCAAGCTGGGCGGTGGTGGCACACGCCTTTAATCTCAGTTCTCAGGAGGCAGAGGCAGGTGGATCTCTATGAGTTTGAGGCCAGCCTGGGCTACTGAGTGAGTTCCAGGACAGGCTCCAAAGCTACACAGAGAAACCCTGTCTTAAAACACCAAAAAAAAACAAAAAACAAAAAAAAAACCCATTCTCATGAAAGAGGTCCCATGTACTTTGCAAAGGAGTTTGGATGTAGTCATGTCTTAAGCTTTGTTGTGATAAATGTCGTGAGGAAAAATTGTACTGTGTTTAAATATGCTAAAAATAAACTGCTTGGGGTCAGAAGTTTGAACCAGTCTGGCTACCTAACACATATGAACCAGATTTTCTTCTTAGCTCTTGCAGGTAGTTCCTCTACTGGTGTGGCTGAAGCATCTGCAGGAGCCCCCACAAGTGTCCAATGTGAGGGGCTGAACACTTGGAGAAGGTAAGTGTGGTGGTTTGAGTGAGAATGGCCCCCATAGGCCCATAGCTTTGACTACTTGGTCAGCAGGGAGTGGACTACTTGAAAGGGTTAGAAGGTGTGGCCTTGTTGGAGGAAGTGTCACTGGGGGTGGGCTTTGACTTTCAAAAGCCATTCCAAGCCCAGAGTTTCTCTTCCTGCTGCCTGTGGATCCAGATGTAGAACTCTTAGCTAATTCTCCAGCACCATGTCTGCCTGTGTGCTGCCATGCTCCCTGCCATGACTGTCAGCATTCAGGCATCTGTACTGGCCTGCCCTTAGGGTCCTGACAGGATATATCCTCAGCTGAAGCCACTAAGAATACCCCCTGTGCATATTTACCATGTTTCCTTATAAAAGGTGGGCCTAGCCCACCTCCTCTCTCTCTCTCTCTCTCTCTCTCTCTCTCTCTCTCTCTCTCTCTCTTCCTTTGCTCTCATCCCCAGGCACTGATGTCTTCCCCTTCTCTGCCCCTTCTCTCCCTTCCCCTCAATAAACCTCCTACATGGGCCCTGTAGTATGGTATGACTCCTTCCCAGGCTGTTTCTACAACATTGGTTCATTAAAAAAATGGCCACCTAATGTCTTGTTGGACCCCAATATTTTATGGGCATTATCTAACTTCCTCGGTGAACAGGCAAATGGAAGGAGTTACGTTATATCCAAGCATTTTTCTATCTCAGCCCCAAACCCTCGCTCCTTGATTCCTACTCTCCTGCCCACATGCTGCTAGCTGTGCACCCCAAACCTGAGGAGCCTCTTACAACTGCTTTAGACCCTGCTAATGAACCCCCATCTTTCCCACCTCCTGCTCCTTCTCCTTCAGTGACTGTTCCTTGGCTCCTCCAGCCCCTTCCTCCTCTCTGCTACCAGGCCGCTCCAGCCACCTGACTCTGGCTCCCACCTTACTCCTCCTGTCACGTGTTCTCGAGCTGCTAAGGAATTCCACCCCAGTCAAACCAACTGGCAGCCATCCTCCCTTTGCAAGAGATAGCCGGGGTAGATGGACTAGTTAAGGTACATGTCCCTTTCTCACTGACAGAACTCTCTCAGACAGAAAAGAAACTGGGTTCTTATATGTCCAACTCTACCTCTTTTATTAAACAATTCCAATATATCACCCAATCCTATGGTCTCACCTTTCGTAATATATACATGATCCTAACTAACAACTAACTTCCTGAGGAACACGGATGAGTCTGGGAACAGGCTAGGATACAAGGAGATGAGGTCCACCAGACTAACACAGCACATCCTCCTGGAGCTGAGGTGGTTCCTGATCTGGACCCATGGTAGGATTATAACACCCCAGGTGGCTCTCTAGCTAGGGATCAGTTTATGACCTGCCTCCTAGCAAGTCTTCGTAAGGCTGCCCTCAAACCAGTAAACTATGAAAAGCTTCAAGACATAGTTCAGGACAGACAAGAGAATATGTCTCAAATTCTAGAACGACTTATAAAGGCCCTCTTACAGTATACTAATCTAGATCCTAAAAGCCCAGAGGGCAGACAGCTCCTTATGACCCACTTCTTTTTGCAGAGCTTCCCCGACATTAGGGTCAAACTTAATCATCTGGAGAGAGAGTCCCTGACCCCATAGGCAGAAGTCTAAGTGCTGGCTTGTAAGGTGTACCATGGGAGAGATGAGAAAGCCCATAAACAGGAACACCGAATGGTGGCCAAAACCATTGGGCTCGTACTTGCCCTGCCCCATATGTGCCACCAGGGCCATGTCCAAAGTGCCACCAAGAGGGACATGGGTCAGCTGACTGCCCCCGTGCACCTTGTGACATGGGGACATCAAATGCAGACCACCCTCCAGCTGACCTTCTAGGCTTAGCCATGGATGATTGAAGGTGCCCAGGCTCCGACCTAACAGCTGTCATCCCCCACAGGGAGCCTCGGGTAGCCATTACAGTATTGGGGCAATCCATTTCTTTCCTCATGGACACCGGGGCCACTTACTCAGTCCTGAGGGAGCTTGGGGACCCACCTCTACTTCTTGTCTCCCTATTGTCGGGGTAGGATGACAGCCTTACCTACCTCACCAGACCCCACCACTTAATTGTATTTTCAGGGATATCCCTCTTACCCACACATTTTTGATCATGCCAACTTGCCCTCTGTCCCTAATTGGAAGAGATTTTTTTTTAGCCAAGGTAGGAGCTTCCATTTGCTCCCCCCTTTCTCCTGACCTTAGACTTGCCAGTAGCTCCTCTCCTCCTCTTCCTAGCCTTTTACCCCAACCCCAACCCAGGGGAATTCCTCCTCACACAAGGTGACACAAACAAGGCCCTGCTCTCTTAAGTTCCAGAGGACACTAAGATCAACTGCCTTGTCTCCAATTCCTGGCAATTAGGGCATGCATAGAATTGTAAACTCTGTATTCCTATCATAAAAGATAAACTCCTACATCCTTCCTTTCTCCAAAAAAACCAGACATTTAAAGTGAGCAATAGTGAGCAAAGGTTAAGCTTACTTTGGGTTGCTGGTCTGTAGTCACACTAGCTAATTCCTTCCCTGTGTCTGTCCTCCTCAGTTCCCATGTCCATTCTGAGGGTGTTGGACCATAACCCTATATTTATACCAAAAACAAGTCTCAGGAGAAAGTAGAGGGGCAGGGAGTGGAAGGGCCCAGCGTCCAAGGCCCAGTGAGACCTTCATTTCAGTGGGTCCATAGTCCAGAGACGGCCCACTTGGCAGCACCAGTGGCTTCCACTTTCTTGAACTGAACCCATTGTGTAATGCCAGTTACCTTCACAGCCATAGGAGAGGAGAGACTCACCATGTAGGGTCCTTTCCAGGTTGATTAGTGGCCCTTTGGCTACCTGCCTGACCCAGACAGTGTCACTGGACTGGAACAAGGGGAAACTGGTGGGTCTCTCAGTCCAGTGAACAGCCTTTATGGAGGACTGGGGTGCCTGTAGTAACTTGAGAAAGGAATGGTTAGAGAGTTCTACCAACTGCTGTGAGCCTAGGAAGCCGTGGGGGAGGTTTTCCAAGGATAATCTCATAGAGGAGCAAATCCCTACCTATTAGGGGTGCAGCGGGCCCAAGCAAAGTAAAGGAAGGAGGCCTATCTACCCATCACTGGGCTCTAATGAGAGTTTTGTTAGAGGTTCTTTGTTTTAGTTGCTGTTGTTTTATGTCCTGTTTATTTTTTTTAACCTAGCCAAAACTCTGAGGTCTATATACACAATGAAGTGGTTTTTTAAAATAATTTATTATTTTTATTTTATGTACATTAGTGTTTTGCCTGTGCACAATGAAAATTTTAATCTATGTGTAAAGCTTTAGCTATTAATTGAGAGGTTTTAGCTATGAAAGCCAGGCCATTGTCAGACCCTATTGCTAGGGGGAGGCTAAATCAGGGGACCAGTTCCTAGAGGAGCTTTTTATCTACTATTTGGGCAGTTTCAGTCTGGGTGAGGAATGCTTCTACCCACCTAGAAAATGCATCTTTAAAAACTAACAAATCTTTTTATCCTCCCTGGACAGGCCAGATCTCGGTGAAGTCAGTCTTCCCAGAGCTCACCAGGGTGTTAGTCTCTCATTTGGACCCCTTCCTCTGTAAGGGCTCTTGTTGTATATTGTGTGTGGGTTCACGTGGGTCCATGGAAAGAAGGCACAGAGTCCTCTAAGAATGATTTTAGCCTTTTTCAGCTGCAGGTGGTCTGTCTCTCTGAACTGAACCAATGTAGCTTTGTGAAGGGCCTTTTTACTGTTACACAATTTGCACCTTTAGCAAGTCAATTCTATATACCAAAATCTCTTGTCTAAGTCCCCCAAAAGGACAATGCCAAATGCAAATTCTCAATAAATGAATACCACAGTTTTCTGGGTTGTTCCTGAACCAAGTTTGCATAGGCTTTAAACCCCTTAAGAAACTCTCAGATAGGACTTCAAACAGAAGGTACCAGAGACAGGAGGTAGCAATCAAAAGGCAGATCAAAGCTAGGTGCTAATGTTCTAGAATCAAACCAGCAGCATCTCTGCAGGAATTCTCCCAACAGCTCTGTTTTGGATTCACTTGAGCACAAACCTGGCATCTGGCTGAGACAGTCCATGTTAGGCTGTTTAGTCTAGGTATAACATACCTTGGTCTGAGCAACTCAGAAAGTTTTGTGGACCCAGGTAAGTAGCCTGGTGAAAGTTAGTTACTAACAAACCTGTCAGTTGTTTCTGGAAGAATGGTCTTTCCCTCTGGTGTCCTCCATCAACCTGTAGGCTTGAGCTGTCCATTTCTTCATTACCATAGAGTCTCAGGCAGCACCAGCCCAGCTGTGTCATCAGAATATCAATAGGCCCCACTAGTCTTAGGGCCATTTGTGTTTGTCTAGCAGCCAGGTCAGAAGCCCAGCAGTGGAGGACAGTAATTTGCAGGGGAAGTCAAATAGCCTTTAGGAGGACCAAGATTTTTAATGTCCTTTTTTCCAGCAGTGAGAAGCCCTCTTTCTCTAAAGATCACACCATGGACATGGCCATTAGTAAAAGCACACTGACTGATGGTCCATGTGGTGGAATTTCCTTTTCCCCAGACGAGAGGCTGGGTCAGATCAATCAGTTCTGCTCTCTAGACTGAGGTACCTGGCTTGGGCCCAAATTGTTTTGGTTAAAGTAACTACTCCAGCTCCCACATACCCAGTTTCATCAGGCAAGAGGGTATCAGGATTGACGGTGGTGGGTTCCTCAAACCAGACTTGAGGGTCGGCCAGGAGTAGGGCCTGGTATTGGGTCACTCAGTCATCAGACAGCCAGCATTCTGGTACTCCTCAGAGAAAGGCTTCAACGGTGTTGTAGGGTGCTATAAGATCTTGACCCAGAATTAACTTGTTTGCTTTCTTTCATTCAACTAGCAGTAGCCACCACAGCCTTTAGACAGGTAGGCCATCCTGTGGCTAGAGGGATCAATCATTTTGACAGGTATATAACAGGGTGTTTCCATGATCCCAAACTTTAGGTTAAAACTTCTTTTGTCTTTTGTTTAGTCTCAGTCCAGATTAGGAGCTTAGTGCCCCCACACTCCCTATGTGCTGGTGGATAAAGGCCTTGTTACTTCCACAGACTCTGGTGTTCAGAGGCAGCAATACCATGCTTTACCTGTCTCAAACCTCAAATTCTCAAACCTGTGTCTTAGTCTTTAGAGTTGAGACCTGAAGGATGACAGCCATCCTACTCTGAGACCTGCTCCTTTGCCTCCCCACCACTGATAGCCAAGATAGGTAGCCTATGATGTACAAAGTTGGGCTTTCTTAGCTCTGGCAGCTGTCCCTCAGTGACCCTTTTATAATCTATTTTCCAAGGAAACTTCTGACAAAAGCGCAAGTGTCTCATCAAATAGGGTTGGAGAATTCTTAACTCCTTGGGGCAATCTGGTCCAGGTATGTTGCCCAATGAAACCTCCCTCTGGGTCTGTCCATTTAAAAGCAAAGATGGATAGACTCCCCTGCTGTGGGATGTTCTGTATGGCAAATGTGTTGCTAATAAAACACTGATTGGCAGTGGCTAGGCAGGAAGTATAGGCGGGGCTAACAGAGAGAATTAAAAGAACAGGAAGGTGGAGGGAGTCACTGACTGCCAGCCAGCCGCCAGGACAAGCAGCTTGTAAAGATGCCGGTAAGCCACAAGCCATGTGGCAAGGTATAGATTTATGGAAATGGATTAATTTAAGATATAAGGACAGTTAGCAAGAAGTCTGCCATGGCCATACAGTTTGTAAGCAATATAAGTCTCTGTGTTTACTTGGTTGGGTCTGAGCGGCTGTGAGACTGGCAGGTGAAAGAGATTTGTCCTGACTGTGGGCCAGGCAAGAAAACCTAGCCACACTCCCCTCTGCTAATTGGAGGCTGAAGAACATATCTTCCAGGTCCAAGACAGTATACACCTGTTTCTCTTGAAGAATCAGACTCATGAGAATCAGGACTCAGGTTTCTTAACAAGAAGGAGAGGCATATTCCAGGGTGACTGGCAGGGCCCCAGGATGCCATTCTCTTCAGTCAGGCAATATGGACTACATTTTCCGCTTTTGTGTCCAGGGACATTGGGTATTGTTTAATCTGGATAGAGGTAGCTGAACTGATAAGTTGAAAAATTATAGGAGCTTGGTGTTTGGCCAGTCCTGGGGGTTGGTTTCTGCCCATATCCTGGGAATCTTTGTTATCAGTCTGAGAGACTGTCCAACTGTATCTTTTCATCAGAGGCAGAACTTTCAGCTAAGAGATGTTTTTGTGACAGAGGGTCAGATACCAAAATTTTGCTGCTTATTTGTAGGTCTAACTGTGTCTCATCACCAGAGAAGGTGAGGGTGGCTTTCAGTTTATGCAAAAGGTCCTCGTCTCATTCAGTTCTATGTTGTTAACACCCTTTGAGCTACCTCTAGCAACTGGAACCTGCTTTTATCTTTAAATTTTATAACTGTTTTCTAATATCTGGGGCCAACTGGGTGATAAAGGAAATCTTTTTAGTAGCTGTCTTTAATTCTTTAAAAGAAACCTGGTAAAGGTTGTTTAAAGTCTACTTGGTCAGTGTTGGACAGAAGGGAAAACCCATTTTGCTCAGGCTGCCTTGTCTGCCAGTGATCCCTGTGCCCAGCTCAGGGGTGTTTATGTTTTGTTTTGTTTTGTTTTGTTTTGTTTTGTTTTGTTTTGTTTTAAGAGAATGGTAAGTTTTATGGATCATTGGTTAAAAGGATGACATAAATCATGAAAGAGAAAGGAGTGGAACTTTCTCTTTTCTTTTGGAAACAGCCCAGAAGAACTTTTCCCCCTCCCTGAGGCTGCTTAGAACAGGCAGCAGTGGAGGGAATGCTCACTTGAGGGAATTGTTTCCCCTCCCAGTGTGCTCTCTGCTTAGATGGCAGGGGGCCCTGGATGAGAGACTTGGCCCCTCCCCATCTCCATGCAGAGACCAACCCTGGCCATGAGCAGGAGCCAAGCAACAAAACAGGCAAATGCTCCTGCTCCCAGAGTGGGACAGGTAGAGGGTTTTTTGTTTGTTTGTTTGTTTCTCTGGGTGACCTAGCAGAGCCAAAAGGATTTGGGTCCCCATAGGAGGGGCACAGGTCGTAAGCCAGGGGATTCTCACACCAGAGAAAGCCATTACATGGAGACAGAAAGTGAATACAGGAAAACAGAACTGATAGGAACATAGAAAGACACACGTACACACAGTGACACAGGAAAGACCCCAAGGGTGGCCACCACACGCTCATACACCGGAACACACAGAGGGATCCAGTGACGTTTCACATGGATCCTGGACACTGCATCAGCAGGGGTGTCCAAGCTCTCCTAAGTGTCTAAACAGAAGGCACCTTAACCAGATTAACTGCACCCCACTACCACCCCCAGAGGTGACAGACCAATAGACTTTCTAATTTGTTTCCTTTTGGGGTGGAGGTATCAGACCCCTCTGAAGTATCAGGCAGTGATTGATCAAAAGGACCCTCAGGGACCTGAACATCTCAGGTTGTGCACTCCCTAGGGGTCCCCTGACCATTGCACTCTTCCTGGCTCCAAGGGGCTCTGAGACCGCTGTCTCGCTTGAGGTCCAGTCTCTGGATTCACTGTGGGACCTCCAGAAATATTGTGGGGCATTTACCATAGAAAACTGCTCGGACATGGCTTTAAGCCCAAAGAAAGTCTTTCTTAGCTGGCCAGCGACGACACTGGGTGTTCGGGACCCCAGAGTAGCACCAGCACTGAGCCTTCCTCAGGGTGAGCTTTTAAGTACAAAAACCATGTTCTGGGTTCACATTCTTCAGTTAACAAGAACAGTTAGCCACAAGTGGAACCGCAGGAGCCAAGAAGCAATGTCGGCATTTAGAGACTTTCCCAGAACTATGAACTTTAATGGATTAGGCTTTTTAGTTTTGGCAGGTGGTGCTGTCTACATGCTGATTTTCACAGCCTGAGTGGTACTTCCACTATGGAGTCAGTTATGCTAAGGCGTACTAAGATCTGGGGGCCTGCTTCAGTTTCAGTGTTAAAAAACAGATCTGACAAACTAAAATCGAAGAAAAAAAATTCAGGACTTGTGTCCTTGTTTGGCTATATCGCTGCAAGACAAAATATACTGTGAAGGTAGACATCCTAATGAATATCATTTGCTCTCATAGAAAGATGTTTCGTACACAGTGATCTTCCTATAGGAAGTAACAATTAGCCTGAAAATACTAAAAGGGATGGAAACGTTCATGAGGTGAGGTGCATGATACATATTTTGAATTTATCTTACTGTGACAAATTTAAAAAAAAAAGTTTTGTTGCTTTTTGGTATGGTTGTTATAGTTCTTTAAACCGCATGTAATTAAAATTATAATCAAACTTATCAGGCTTGGAGTCAAGTGTCCTTGTAACAGGCCTCCAACTGTTGGTTCAGCTGATGCCCTTATGGAAGTACCAATCAGACCTTGAAAGCCAGAGCACAGGCAGCAACACCTGCCAAAATGATAACAGAGACCCCATCCATCAAATCATAGTTCTAGGGCAGTCCCTAGATGCACTAACCTGTGCTTCTGGAGTTCTGCTTCTGGCTAAATGTTCTTGCTAACTGATGTGTCAACCCAGGGTGTGATTTTGTGTGTGTGTCTGAAAGCCTAGCCAGAGAAAGACTCAAGGCTGCACTGGTGTCGCGAACACCCAGTGTAGTCAACCTCTAATAAAGACTTCTACTGGCTTGAACTAGTGTCTGAGTAGTCTTCACAACTGGGTACTTCACAACACCCCTTTTCACAGTGCTGTTTTGCCTGCCCCCATGTACACTTGTTGGAATATGAACGCTAAGGGCTTGTCTTAAGGAAGAGATGCAACCAACCAGAGAGATGTAGAAGGGACAGGCAGAGGGCAGTAAGAAGAGAGACTGAATGAGGGCAAAGAAGAGGGACAAGCACATGGGAGTGTCATATGAAGCACATCATTTTGTATACTGCTCTAAAATTTAATTTAAAAACTTTATTATAACTTGGTGCTTTAGGAAACTGTTTCTCATTTCAAAGCTCAAGGTGTCTCCTCAAAAGAGTAGAATTTGGCAATTTTACAGAAATTTTATTAAATTGTTCTGACTATTGTTGGCTAAGATTATTTATCTCTATCTATCTATCTATCTATCTATCTATCTATCTATCTATCTAATGTATATCATAAGCTAATAGATCTAGCCTTGTATACAAAGTTAAATGTAACTGTTAAGTGGGGCTAGATTCTGCGCTAGAATCCCCGTCACAAAAATCCAAGTGAACCTGTTATTGTTCATTTAATAACCGGTTGGGTCCATCCGCTGTCACTCTAGCTCTGGACATGAGGTTCTGTCCAATCAGAGGCATTAGTGTGAGGATTGTCCAATCAGTAGCAAAGACACCTTCTGCTGGGCACATTATTGTCTCAGACCAGCCATCTTGGGACCTGTCGCCCGGTACCATCCCCTCTCCGGAGGCCCTTCCTGGACACTTTGTGCTGGCCTCTGTGGCCTGGTGCATCTGTGGTGCAGTGAGAGCCATAGTGAGGACTCGTGATGCCCGGGAAGCTGGAGATGGTGAGTGAGGTGCATGCAGAGCGGGAGGGCAACTGTGCACTCCGTCGCCTGCGATTGTGGGGTCGGGGCTGGAGGCTGGACAGCGGGCATCCTATCAGGTCCCTGCTCCCAGACTTGAGCCCTGCTGCAGCCTTCTCTGCGAGCTCTGCCTGGAGTGTGTGGCGGCTGAGCCGGGAGGGCAGCTGTAACTGGTCGGAAAGCGCCACTGTCCTGGCCAGGACCGCGGTGGGACGGCGGGCCAGTGGAGCCGCCACGCAGGAGTCTGGAGCCAGTGTCCCACAGGAGGACTCAGAGCGCTCCCGAGCTGCAGCAAGCGCGGACTGCTGTGTCTGCACCAGGTACCCAGGTCAGAGCCCCTAGTCCCTAATCAACCTTCGCAGCATCAGGCGGCGGATTCCTTCCCTGCAGCTCTCTGAACCTAAGGGACTGTTATCTGCAGCAGTGAGAGCCACCCAGCTCTCCACCTCTAGAACTCCACTCATGTTCAGGTAGTTTCCCGGATTCTCACTACCGCCAGGTCCCACCCGCAGCTGTAGCTCGGCCTCTGCCTGGGTTTGTCCCTCTGAATCTCCAGATCTCTCATCTCTGAGCTGCTGTGACTGCCGCTCTGACAGTTTTGAATCTAGTCCTGTATGTCACATACCTCTTTGGCTTGTTCTTTGTCTGGCCCATCTTTCTCTGGGTCTCTCAACACCTCTTCTGCAGGATGCATTTCCTTGAAAAACTGTGTCACTAGGACAAGAGTTCGAATCCAGGTGACAAAGGTCTTACTGCTTGATGCCGATTATCCCCTCTATCAGCTAGTGTGTGTGTGTGTGTGTGTGTGTGTGTGTGTGTGTGTGTGTGTGTATGTGTGTGTGTTACTGAGGCTCAACCAACGGATTGCTAGGAAAGTGTTTTGCCAAGTCACCTTCCCAGTGTTGTTTGTTTTATTTGTTGAGGTTGTTGTCTGTTTTGTTTGGGTTTTTTGTTTGTTTGTCTGTTTTTTAAGAGAGAATCTTACAGGGAACCCAGAGTGGCCTTGAACTTGGACCCCTTGCATTGTTCTTCAGGGGAGTTGAGATCAAAGGCTGGAGCCCTCAGAACTCTCTCCTTTTTTGTGGAGGTAAACAGTGGAGCCCAGGTCAGGAACTGTCATTTTTCAGGCCTCCAGGTACTAACTGCCCTTCTCTCCACAGCCCCCAGTTGCACACTGCCTCCTGCACATATGTCCAGGGGCAGATCTGAGGCCAGCTGGAGATACACAAAAGCCATGAGTGGGTCTGCCCTTCAGGATCCCTAGACCTTGCCTAGAGCCCTCTGCATACAAGGTGATGCCTAAGGAACCCCAGATGCAGTAGCAAAAGATATGTGTAGGCAAGTGCAGAGATGGCAACCCCCCCCCCAAAAAATACAAAGAGCACTGATAGATCAGTTGGCTACTATTAGAGCCCCAGAACCAAGCACTGGGTGGGGGGGTGAGGGTGGGATTCTTCAGTTCTATTTCTCACACATGGGCAATCATGACCATAGTGAGCAGACACTGTTGGTGGGGAATATGACTCAGAAGCACAGGAGCTGTGGCGTCTAGAACAGGCACATTCCTCCAGTCTGAAAAAGGCCACTGCTGAGGTCCTGGTGTGCCAGTCAAAGGAGGCAGAGGGGAGAGATAAAAGAGGCTAGCTAAGAAAAACAGAGGAACTGCACTCAAAACCCAGCCAGGGGCCACACGGCTTCTCTGTCTCGGTCTCCTGTATGTCTGCAAATGCATTCCTACAGCCCTTTCCCTTCCCTTTCTGATTGTATTCTTCAAACAAGCTCTCACTCTGTAGACAAGCAGGGTCTGGAACTCTATGTAGCCCAGGCTGGCCTCAAGCTAGAAACAATGCTCTTCCATCTTCCAAGCACAGGGATTCAACACATGGACCAGCAGCCCATGGGTCCCTGTTCCTCTCCGTCTCTCCATCTCTGTGTGTGTCTGTCTCCTTGGGTAATTTATCTCTGAGTGAGTGAGGACTCAGGGACTGCATATGAACCAAGTGGTTACCCACAGTGGATGCAGGATGGCAGGAGCTCTGTGCAGAGCCCTGATCCTCCTTCTTTGTCTAGCTGTCCCCATTCAGTACAGTCTTGAAGTGAAACAAAGGAGGGACCTATATGTGGGGTTTCAAACCTGCTTCCAAGGCAGAAGTGGTTGTGCAGGTTACAATTCTTGATACCCGGGAGGGTGAAGCAGGCAGAACTAGCAGAAGTTCCAGACCATTGTGGGCTACAGTTCAAGATGGAGGTGAACCTGGACAACTTAGGCATTATGTCAAAAAGCAAAAGTATGTGGGAGTACAGTTCAGTGATAGAGTACTCGCCTGGCATGTGCAGGACTCTGCCTTCTGTTCCCAATGACCTTGATTCTGTAGAACCTCAGAGAAGCCAGTTTCCTTCTGGAGAATCAGAGTGTTCCTCTGGACAGTGGGACACTGTCACCCCTGGCTGGCATTGTGCTGGGACCACAGCCAGGGAAGAATGAAACTGCCTCTGAGTGGTGAGCAGTGCATCACGTCTCACCAGACCTCTAATGTGGGCCCTGGAAGTAGGAGGTGCTGTGGAGTTGGGAGAACTGTTCACTGCACAATGGAAAGCCAACGCTGGGATCAGGGCCAGAGGTGGGTCTCCCCTCCACTGTCTGCCACACTGGCCTGGAAAAGGTGTCTCTGCTGTAGGCTCAAGGAAGCTTCAGGTGGCTGTGATGGTTCTGATGGACCTGTCAATGAAGATAGGTGAGGAACAAAAGGGTCCGAGAGGGGAGTGGTCGTGGGATGAAGACTAGTGAGAAGTGCAGGGAAGACCGGCCCATCATGTGCTGTAGGACCTCGGGATTATCATGTATAAGAAGGACACTATCAAAGTGTGGGTATGTGTGGTGGTTTGAATGAGAATGGCTCCCATAGTGTCATAATATTTGAATGCTTGGTTCCCACTTGAGGGACTGTTTAGCAAGGATGAGTAGGTGTGGCCTTGTTGGAGGAGGTGTGGCCTTGGAGAAGATGTGTCACTCTGTGTGGCCTTTGAGGTTTCAAAAGCCCACACCAGGCCCCATCTGGATCTCTCTGCCTCCACCTGTGGGTCAGATGTGAGCTCTCAACTACTGCTTCAGAGAGACATGGCTGCCTGCCTGCCAGCCACCGTGATGGCTGTGGACTCACCCTCTGAAACTGTATGTAAGCCCTCAACCGAAAGTCTTCTTTTGTAAGTTGCCTTAGTCATGGTGTCTCTTCACAGCAATAGAACAGTGATTAAGACAGCATGGCAGTGCACCCCTGTAATCCCAGCACTTGGGAGGTAGGAGGATTGTGGGTATTTAGGGCCAGCCTGAGCTACAGAGTAAGACCACATCTCCAAAGAAGTACACAATTGTTTGGACCTGAACTCCAGTGTAACACTTCCCAGCTGTGCAGTCCAGGTTAGTGGTTTATTCCCTTGGAACTGGTTTTCCTCTCCCATAAAATGGAGCCAAATCCATGTTTCATGGGGTGTTGTAAGGGTCAGGATTAGTTCCACCCTGTCAGCACAGGCCTGGCAGAGCATAATCTCTCAGAATAAAATGGGCCTCTGTGGCACACTCCTGTAATCCTACCCCCTTGAGAGGCACAGGCAGGAGGAACAGCTATTTGAAACTGGTTAAAAGTACATAGGAAACCTTGTCAGAGAGACAGAGGGAGAGGGATGGAAGGGAGAGGGAAGGTTGTTGTTCAGAGGCAGAATCCTTGCTTAGCATCTGCAAGACCATCATGGGCTCTACTCCAATCACACAAACAAATAACCGTTCTCAAAAACCCCAAACACCCTGACCCTGTCTGATAAAAAAGAAAAGAAGGGTTTTCAGGATGTAGAAGGTATTCTTTTAAATGAGTAATCCTTACAATAGAGTTCAGGTATACCTACCTCAGAGGGGACTGCTCCCATCTCCTCCAAGGAAGGATTTGTGGTCCAGTTGCCAGGGGTGTAGATCGATGACCATGTCCAATAGTTGCTGTTTCGAAGTCCCTTGGACTGGAAGCTGGAGAGCTGTCAGGCTATGGCTGGGATAAAGTGTCTGTCTGTCCCATGCTCAACGGACTCCTTGAGAAGAGGCTTCTGTCATAGCTGATTGTCCTTCCATCTGTTTCTGCCTCCTGTCTTTCCTTAGACGGTGCACTCACCAGCCTTTTGTCCCCTCGGGGCCACATTCATGTTGGATTTGAGAGAAGCCCAACTGCCACCTGGGCTGCGGAGTCTTGACTGTCTTGCACCTGATCTTTCAGGGCCTTGGGTCCCCTGTGATTATCTGCATAGTGGCTGTATTGAAATAGGACAGCTGGGAATTTAGTTTGGCATGTCAGCCTCTGTCACAGCCACCTGGGAGAGTATTAGCCTCCACACAGCTCTCCATCCTCCTGGGTAAAGATCCAGGACTCAGGCACCTGCTCTGTTCGCTCTGGCAAGGGAGCCTGTACAGTGCCCCAGCCTGCCTTAGAGCTTTCCTGGAAGGTGGGTTTCCTTCCTGAGAAGGGGCCCTCCGGTCTTCCTCACTGAGAGAGTGAAAAGCCAGCTGGTGTCATGACACCATTGCAGTGGTAAGTGAGCAGCATCTGTGTGACCAGCACATAGGCCCCAGGGAGGCTGACAAAAGGAAAGTGCTTGGGCTGAGAGACATATTGCATTCCCTTAGAAGGTCATTGCTTCTAGGATTTATTGTATGTGTGAGGAAGGGTAGCCCACAGACCTTGCTGCTCCAGTCAGCCACAGAGAAAAGAGAAAACACAAAAAAGAGGGTCCTAGTCCCCATCCACCCATCCTCGAGTCCCCATGCACTCGTCATCCTAGCACTGAGGAGGTGGATTCTGAAGTACTGTTTTGAGTTGGAGGGCAACATGGGCTACCTAGAAAGACCCTGTCTTCTACCCTCACACACAGAAATACAGGTTATGGAGCGGGCACACTTTTTTTTTTTTTTTGGTTTTTCAAGACAAAGTTTCTCTGTGTAGTTTTGGTGCCTGTCCTAGACCTCGCTCTGTAGACCAGGCTGGCCTTGAACTCACAGAGATCCACCTGGCTCTGCCTCCCGAGTGCTGGGATTAAAAGCGTGCGCCGCCGCCACCACCACCACCACCCAGCTTGGCACATTTTTAATTCTACCTCTTGGGAACTGAGGCAGGTGGATTATGACTTTGATGCCAGCCTGGGCTCTACTTGAAACCTTGTGGATGGAGGGAGGCCAGAGAAACAGGTAGGCAGGTAGACACAGGATGATGCATGCCTGCCGTTCCAGCACCTGAGAGATGGCAGCAGGAAGAAAGGCTGCTGTGAGTTCTCTAGTCCTGTGAGGAAAGGCATGCTCACTGCAGCATTCGGTTCCTACTGGGAGAAATCAGCAAAGGGAAAGGTCAGAAGAGGTGCCTTGCTTGGCTTGAGCGCTGAAAGACAGACTGCATTCTCAGTGGACACCACATCTGTACTAATGTCTGTCGCTTGCTTTCTCAGAAAGACAATTCCAGCACAGTAATTAATTCTGTATGTGTAGGGCATCAAAAACAATGCATACCAAAGGGAATGGTGTGAGGTTCTCTGCAAGCACTACAGCCAACAGAGGAACCATCTGTGAGTGCCAAGAAGGAAATCTGGTTCCGCACAACTTTATTAGCCAGACTGCTTCAAGCTTCTAGAGTCTGACCTGAGCTGTTTTGACAATAACAAGCACAATACAGTTTTGGAAAACAGGTATACATTCCCTTCCATCGAGGAGAAAAGCCTGCGTTTCTAACTTCCCAGTTTCTCTAGTGCTATCTGTGCTCTTCTGCATCTCCCTGTTTATGTTTTCAAAGAAAAAATAGTGGCTGTTATAGAGCCCATGTGAAAGCGTTGTCTCTATGGCTAGTCTAATTAATATAGGCAAGCATAAGAGAATTATAAGAATAGGTAGCAGAGGACTAAGAGAAAACCACTTTAACCATGATGGCCATTCAAAGGTCACTTGAGAGATTTTGTCTATCTCTTTATGCAAATCATTAATTTGACCATCAGTAGTATAAGAAAAATCTAACACATTAAAGCAACATATGCCAGGGAATTGTTGACAAACAAGATTATGCTTGAGCAACAAATAATCTATAGTAGCTCTATTTTGTAAAACTATGGTCCTCAATTCACCATCTCTTGATTAATTTCTGCTAATATGTTTGCTGTGATATTATTAGTTTTACTAATCACGCATACCATCTTTGAGACCTCTCTTTGTATTCCAGTAACTATTCCTAGGATAGGCAATAACAAAGCCATTGAGGCTGCAACCATTACAACAGGATCCAATTCGTGCAAAGAATCATCACAATTCTCAGGGTGAGTTCCCTCTCTCTCTGGTTTTTCTAGACAGGGTTTCTCTGTGTAGCCTTAAATGTCCTTAATTCTATTGATTGCAAAGATTTATTTACTGAGCAAAATGGGTATAGCATGGCCTACCCTACATAAACCTTTATAACTTTCAGGAAGGGCAGTGTAAGTAGCATTTTCAGCTCCCCCCCCTCCACCCGTTGGGGTCCACAGAGGTTTCCTAGTGATATCTTAGCTTACTTTACACAGCAGGACTGCATAAGGGGATGGATTGACCACATGCATGGTTACCAGGTGTTTGGAAGGGTCTGCACTTGGCTGTGCAAGGGGGAGGACTTTTGCTCACCCCTTGGCATATCTATAAAAAGCCCTTTAGCAGAGAGAAGGGGCTGGTGGGTTTTTACCCAGGTCCTCCCAAGGCTATCCATCTGTCTCTCCTCTATATTTCTATCTAAATATTTCTCACTTCTCAAGAGTACCCTGGGGGGGGAAGTAAGAGCAGGTCTCCCACCTCCCCCATACAAAAATGTCCATCCCAAATGCAGTTGTTTACCAGAGGGTATGGTATGATTAGAGGTAAAATTGCAATAAAGAGAGATATAAGTACATTTAAAGCATAAACAATGTGATAGAAAAATACTATAGATAGGAATATCAGAGGAAGACTTGTGTATATGGGTGTGAATGGATTCTATTTTGTGCCCCATGATTTGTGTATAGTGCATATGAGTGATTCCTATGCCATATAAATTTATTTTTAAGAGTCAAGGAATAGATGGATCTCCTCTGACACAAAAAGATTGTGTCTGTTGACTGCCATGGCCAAATGAAGCCAGAGGTTATTGTCTAAACCATTGGCAATAGATAGAACTATTCTAGGTACAATAATACCAACTTTGGTAAGTAATACACCAGATATTCCTTTTTTTAATCTTCATACAACTATAGTTTCCACCATCACGGCTTTCTTAAGAGTACTTAATTATGCTAAAATCCATATTATTGCATTTGGACTGATCCCATTAGATTAGTCCAACCAAAATGTCCCCCATTCATGGGACTAAATATTTTTATACCACCTTTTATCCAGACAACTGGTCTAAAAGATAAAAATAATCCTTAGCATGGCAAAACAATCATACTGTCTTCTATTACAGGTATGCATTTTATCCCCCCCTGAAAAAAGACATTTGGATTCTGCATTGACGAGCTGAGAATTAGCATGTAATACAGTCTGTAAATATAACAGTAATATTTTTGGGTCAGTAGTATTGTATCCCTGCTGTTTCCCTAAAGTCTCAGCTTGATGAGTCTTGATGTCTCCCCAAGTTACCAACTTCCTCATCCTCTTGGAGTGTCTCCTCTTGATGAGTTTACCATCTATCCTCAGATGCTTCATTTGTCTGGGGGTCTCCAGAATGCTGTCCTGGTTGAATTCATCAAAGCACAAACCATCTGGAACTTCATTCATTTTCTGGAAAAACATAAGCATACCCATTCCCTGATGTTAGAAGAACATCAGTTGCTTTTCATTGATTAGTCTCTAGATCTCCCCATTTAACACATACTCTAGGCTGTGCTTCCTTTAAGGCATCAGAAGAAGCATTATCCTTTACAGTGAAAAATTTTAAACTTAACATAGCTAAATGTAGCATAGTATATGGGGATTTAGGTGGGTTTTTCTTTTAAAAATTTGACATTTAATTATTTGATGGTACCATTCCACTATAGATTGTAAGGAACTCTAGTAACATGATTAATATTCCATAAACTGCAAAATTCTCAAAAATGTGGTCACCCTTGAAAACTTATACAAAAAAGAGATATTACATAGACTGAGCAGGTTGTGTTTATATATTTAGATATATTTAGGAACACATATTTATACATACACACATATATGTAACAACAATTAAAGAAAAAGAGGCCATCCATTTAAAAGAGAGGAAAGAGGGGTACATGGGAGAATTTGAATGGAGGAAGGGGAAGGGAGAAATGATTTAATTATAGTATAATCTCAAAAAATGTTTAAGAAAAGAAAAAGCAAAATGATTGACATTTATTTATCTATTTTTTTACTTTTTTATTAAGAAAATATTTTCATTCATTTACACACCAAAGATCCCCCTCTTCCCTCCACCTGCCCCCCCCAGCCTCCCCCTCCCAACCCACCCCCTACTCCCCCCCACAAGAAGGCAAGGCCTCCCATGGGGAGGCACATCCAGTAGAGGCAAGTCCAAGCCCTTCCCCCTGCCTCAAGGCTGCACAAGGTGTCCCATCATAGGTAGTGAGCTCCAAAAAGCCCACTCATGCACCAGAGATGGATTCTACTCTATCACCAGGGGGTCCCCAAGCAGATCAAGCTACACAGTTGTCTCGCCATGCAGAGGGCCTAGTCCAGTCCCATGCAGGCTCCACAGCCATTGATCCAACTTTCATGAGTTCCCACTAGTTTGGTTTGGTCATCTCTGCAGATTTCCCCATCATGACCTTGCTGCACTTGCTCATAGAATCCCTCTTCTCTCTTTTTGACTGGACTCCTGGAGCTCTGCCTGGTGTTTGGCTGTGGATCTCTGCATCTGCTTCCATCAGTCACTGGAGAAAAGCTCTGTGATGACAGTTAGGGTATTCTCTGATCTGATCACCGGGATAAGCCAGTTCAGTTCAGGCACCCTCTCCACTATTTCTAGTAGTCTAAGCTGGGGTCATCGTTGGGGATTCCTGGCAACTTCCCTAGCACTGGGTTTCTCTCTATCCCCATGATGTCCCCCTCTATCATGGTATCTCTTTCATTGTTTTCCCACTCCATCCCTGTTCCAGCTCAAATTCCCATTCCCTTATGTTCTCATCCCCTATCTCCTACTCTCCATTGCCCATCCAGCCTACAAAATGGGAAAAGATCTTCACCAACCCCACATCTGGAAGAGGGCTGATCCCCAAAATATATAAAGAGCTCAAGAAACTAGACATCAAAATAATGAACAATCCGATTAAAAAATGGGCTATAGAGCTTAACAGAATTCTCAAAGGAAGAATTTAAAATGGCGGAAAGACATTTTAGTCATCAGGGAAATGCAAATCAAAATGACTCTGAGACACCATCTTACACCTGTCAGAATGGCTAAGCACTGCAGACAACTTATGCTGGAGAAAATGTGGAGCAAGGGGAACACTCCTCCACTGTTGGTGGGAGTGCAAACTTGTACAGCCACTTTGGAAATCAGTGTGGCAGTTTCTCAGAAAATTGGGAATCAATCTTCCTCAAGACCCAGCTATGCCACTCTTGGGCATATACTCAAGGGATGCTCAATCATACCACAGGGACACATGCTCAACTATGTTCATAACAGCACTATTTGTAACAGCCAGAACATGGAAAGAACTTAGATGCCCCTTACCTGAAGAATGGATAAAGAAAATGTGGCACATATATACAATGGAGTACTACTCAGCAGAGAAAAACAATGGCATCATGAAATTTGCAGGCAAATGGATGAGACTAGAAAATATCATCCTGAGTGAGGTAATCCAGACTCAGAAGAGCAAACATGGTATGTACTCACTCATAGGAGGATACTAGATGTAAAAACAAAGGATAACCAGACAACAACCCACAACTCCAAAGAAGCTAGCTAACAAGGAGGACCCAAAGAGGGACGCATGGATCGTCCAGGAAAGGGAAAATAGATGAGATCTCCATGAGTAAACTGGGGATGATTGACATTTATTTTTAAATTACATGTAGGTGTGTCTCTGAGTTAGCATGTGCACATGAGTGCAGTACCAGTGGAGGCCAGAAGAGGGCATCGGCTCTCCTGGAGCTGGCATCACAGGCTGCTGTGGTCTGCCCTATGTGGGTATTGGGAACTGGACTCAGGTCCTCTGCAAGAGCAAGAAGCACTCCTAACCACTGGGCATCTCTCCAGCCCTAATGTGTTTTTCAGTCATAAAAGTCACCTCTCAGGGTTGGAAAGATGGCTCAGTGGCTAAGTGCACTGGCTGCCCTTCCAGAGGACCTGAGTTCGATTCCCAATACCCACATGGCAGCTCACAGCTGTCTGTGACTCCAGTTCCAGGGGATTCAACATGCTCACACGGATGTACATGCAGGTCAAGCCAATGCACATAAAAGAAAAATAAATAAATCATTAAAAATATCACATTTCTACTCAAAACCTACATGTGAATAAATAAGTAAATAAATAAATAAGAAGGAAATAATTTTTTTTTAAGACCAGAGAGGTGACTCAGCAGATAAAGGTGCTTTCTGCCAGGCCTGATGACTTGAGTTCAATCCCTGGTAGCCACATGTAAAGAAAGAACCAACTCAAGCCTCAAGTTGTCCTCTGACCTACATAGCACACACACACACACACACACTGTGGCATGTGCACATAGCCCCTATCCCTGCCACATATAATTAAACATCATTTATGTATTTCTTAAAAAGAACTTTTAGAACACCCCCACGTGTCTAGTAGCTGCTTATAGGACTACCCAGGTAAGGTGCATTATTTTGGAACGTTCTCTTGGACAGCAAGCTCCCCGCTGCAGCAAGCCTTTTTACTGCATAGGAAATGCAGCAAAACTCCAGATGGCAAGGGATCCTTCAGACTGTCTCTGTGTGTAAATGCCATGGAGAGGTCCCTGCCGACTCTGAAGGACATGTTGGGATGTGTTGGGATGTGTGGGGTAAGTGAGAAGACAGCTGCTGTTGTGCCCAGATCGTGACCCCCAGAGAGACCACCAAAGACGAGCATGCTGGAATGCAAAAGCAAGGTTTAATTCTGGATATCCAAAAGCAATACAAGCCCAGGCAGGGACTTCGTCCAATACATCCAACACAGTGGAGGCTGGAGGAAGTGCCCACCTATCTGCAAGCTCAGTTTTTAAAGGGAAAAATCACAAGGTTACATCATTTAGGGGTGCTAGTACGGGTACAATTCTGATTGGCTCGCTTCTAGGGGCTTTCTAGAAATCATGGCTTAATCTTACTTCTAAGGGGGTGGTTGCCCGCCACAATTTCTCATTGGCTACCCTCAGGTGGGTACATTTTTATGGTCAGTTACCCTGGAAACCAGGGTTGGAACATTCTATAGTCCTGCAGTCATTATCTCGTAACTACCTTGTGACTCTACTTTTACACTTCCTGGTTTCTGGAATCTGAACTGACTGGTTTCAGTAACTAATGGCCTATTCCTAGAAGGAGAAATCTTAGGCCTTAGTTTTTAGGTGAAAGCATTTTGGTCTTATTTCTAAGATGGCTCATTTTGGTCTCACACTGCCATAGCATCAGACCCACAGAAACTTCAAGGCTGTCACACAGGCTTCATGTGCAGTGTGCCTACTGAAGACCTCAGACCTTCCTACAGCATCTGCTGTGATTTGGACAGCAGAGTCCAAGTTTGATCTCTGAGATCAGTATGTAGATCAGTATGTAGGGGGTGATGGGAAAGCAGAGCTTAGCTGGGGTTCTTTGGGGGTCACTGTCCTTGAAAAGAACTAAGGTAGGGCTCGTGGGACCCTGGTGAGGTCTTACCAGTATAGACTGTAAAAGAATAAGCCTGGTGGATGGAGAGATGGCTCAATGCTTAAAAGCACTGGCTGCTTTTGGAGAAAACCTGAATTCAGTTCCTAGCACTCACTCTGGGTGGCTCATAACCACATAAAAACTCCAGTTCCAGGGGATCTGATGCCTTCTTCTGGCTTCCACCAGCACTGAGCCCATATGGACCTAGAATGTTGAACCTAGAAGTCTGGCTTAGTACCCAGGGGGCACTATTGGGAAGTATGGGAGCCTCCAGAGGTGAGGCCAGGAGGAAATTGGGTTATGGGGAGTTCCTCTTCCAGGGTTCAAAGCTTTGGAGATGCTTGATTGCTGCATGGACCTGCAAAGCCTGAGACACAGGAAACTTTGGCTTATCTCATGTATTATATCAACCTGGGCTGGCGAACACACCTGCCTCGGGAGTTTTGTTATGCATGGAAAACTAAGTCCATGTCTATATATAAATAGCAGCCTTTACCTTGGATCCTATACATTTCTAATTTTCAACATCTCTGGCTTTTTGTTTAGGGAACCAAGGATTAAATTTTACAGTTGTTTGTACAAAACTACAGAGTTCTTGAGTGCTCTGAATAATTTGCTCCATAAGATTTTAACAAATATTTCAATAATTGTATAAAATGCTTTGCCTCAGAGAACTGGGAAGAATCCATATTAATTCCACTCTCTCACTTATTGTTATGAACCCTTGAATAAGAGGACCAAATTCTTGCCCCTAATTTCTATTTAAAGAAAAATTTTCTTACTGTCTTAGTCACTGTTCTATTGCTGTGAAGAGACACTGTGACCATGGCACTTCTTATAAAGGAAAGCATTTAATTGGGGTCTTTCTTACAGTTCAGAGGTTTAGTTCATTACGGTCATGGCAGGGAGCATGGCAGCACACAGGCAGACATGGTGCTGGAGAATTAGCTAAGAGTTCTACATCTAGATCCACAGGCAGCAGGAAGAGAAACTCTGGGCTTGGAATGGCTTTTGAAAGTCAAAGCCCACCCCCCGTGACACTTCCTCCAACAAGGCCACACCTTCTAACCCTTTCAAGTAGTCCACTCCCTGCTGACCAAGTAGTCAAAGCTATGGGCCTATGGGGGCCATTCTCACTCAAACCACCACACTTACCTTCTCCAAGTGTTCAGCCCCTCACATTGGACACTTGTTGTGGGGGCTCCTGCAGATGCTTCAGCCACACCAGTAGAGGAACTACCTGCAAGAGCATAGAAGAAAATCTGGTTAGGTAGCCAGGCTGGTTCAAACTTCTGACCCCAAGCAGTTTATTTTTAGCATATTTAAACACAGTACAATTTTTCCTCACGACATTTATCACAACAAAGCTTAAGGCATGACGACATCAAACTCCTTTGCAAAGTACATGGGACCTCTTTCATGAGAATGGGCTCTATTGACTGAGAAACAGTTCTCAGGAGTCTGGGGAATTTGGGTGAAACCTGGTTCTACACAATAGCGAAGATCACCAGGCTATAAACAACATCCACTCCCAAACTTCTCAGTGGGAAAAGGGTGTAAATTCCTTCTGTTGAAAAGAAAAGCCTGCATGTACAATATTCCTGGTTTCTCTAGTGCTATGTGAGCACCAGGACCTTGTGCCTTTCTACAGAATGGAATTAATTTGTATGCAGCTCTTAAGGCCCATAGATGACCCCAGGACTTAAAAGCACATACTGCTACCCTGTGGTGGCAGGGTATGCCTTTAATCCTAGCACTCAGGAGGCAGAGACAGGTGGATCTCTGTGAGTTCCAGGATAACCTGAAACTACACAGAGAAACATGGTCTCAAACAAAGAAAGCATGTACTGCTCATGCAGAGGGCTTGAGCTCCATTCCCAGCATCCATGTTGGGAGGCTCACAACTGCCTGTACCTTGCAGCTCCAAGAGATTTAAGCCCTCTCCTGACAGCTCTTCTGGAAATAATGGGCTACTGCACTCACGTACACAAGCACATACACATGCACTTAATTAAAAATAAAATAAATCTTTAAAACACATACACGAAATCACAGCTGTTACTTCAGCAAGGACAAGAGTTTATTTTGGAACCAAACATGAGTGATCATGATTTTGGAACACTGATTTACTAATTACCCCAAATTCCAAGTTTCAATATGGTAACAATTTCATGAAGCTTTTGTAGTAAAAACCAAACCAATGGGTGGAAGCACTTGAAATACATTGGTGGAAACATCAGGTAGGCAGTTTTCAGGCAAGCGGGGAAGACCTCAAGTATGGATCTCAGACATCATCTGATAAATTCTTAGCCTTTGGTTACTAGAAGCTTTTGCTCTGGTACATTAATATATTACCAAGGTGTCATTTGGTAGTTATAAGGCTATCAGACCAGACACAGAGACTAGCAATGACTGGATATTAGGGGGTGAATGATACCCAAGGTGATTTGTAATTGGACTGTGGAACTGCACCATTCCAACCTTTCCACAATCCAAATTAAAGTTATAATTAGCCAGTCAGTTTTCATAGAGGGCAAGGTGTAGCCTGGGAGTGGTTGCTTGTGTCTTTAATCCCAGCACTTGGGAGGCAGAGGCAAGTCAATCATATGTACACACTGTTATTATTTAGGCATCTTTACTGGCCTGCCCTTAGGGTCCTAATGGGACATATCCTCAGCTGCAGCCACTAAGAGCACACCCTGTGCACATTCCCTATGTTTCCTTATGAAAGGCCAGCTCTGTACACCTGCCCTCTCTCTCTTTCTCTTCCTCACTCTTATCCCAAAGGACTGGCATCTGCCCCCTTCTCTGCCCCTTCTCTCCCCTCCCCTCAATAAACCTCCTACATGGGCCCTGTTGTATGGTGTAACTCCTTCCTGCCTTTTTAAAATACAACACATGCACCACATTCATGTCATGCCTGGTGCCTGGGGAGGTCAGAATAGGGTGCTGGATCACCTGGACCAGATGCTACAGGTGGTTGTGGGTCACTGTGTGATTGCTGAAACCAAACCAGGGTCCTCTGAAGGCCAAAGGAGTGCCCTTAACTGCTGAGCCTTCTCTTCAGCCCCAAGGATCCATATTTCAAGAACATTATCTAGTCTGCAATAGATGCTAGGAACAGATCTCACAGCTGTGCAACTCTGGGCATAGATTCTATTATAATGCTGTGCCACCAGCCTGAGTATTTGTATTTTCATCAAGGTTTTTGCTTTCACAGATTTGAATTATTTTTATATGGCTGGGCTTATAAATGTCTTCCACTTGAACTTAATAACACAAACCTTACATACATGGATATTATTCCTTGGATTTTGTTTCCATTTGAACTGCATGGAAAGGTCTACAGTCCTATTTTCTTGAATCACTGCATAAACACAGAATATATTCCTATTGATTTTTTTCTTTCCCAAAAATACAGACTGTGTTTTCTATTTTTTTTTTTTTTTTTTTTGTGGGCAACTTGACACAAGCTATAGTCATCAGGCAAAGGGAACCTCAATTGGGAAAATGCCTCCATCAGGTTGTCCTGTGACAAGTCTGTGGGGCCTTTTCTTGACTGAGGATTGGTGTGGGAAGGTCCAGCCCATTGTGGGTGGAGCCACTCCAGGGCAGGTGGTCTTGGGTTGCATAAAAAAGCAAACTGAGCATACCATAGAGAGGCCAATAACCAGAGCTCTCTGCTTCAGTTCCAGCCATGGTTCCAGCCTTGGCTTCCCTTGATGGTGGACTGTCACCTGGAAGTCAAACAAACCCTTTCCTCCCCAGGTTGTTTTTGGCCAGTTTGTTGTTGGGTTTTATTTTCCTAGAGTAATAGAGAAGTTAACTAAGCCAGAATACAAATTGAGCTGCACCTTCTGGAAGATGCTGTTTAAGTGCACGTCACAGTGAAGACTGAGGTGTCACTTTCTGTTCCCAAGACTTCATGGTGCTTGGGTTGAAGAGACATCTGTCATTACAGGGATCAGTGTCCTTTGAGGATGTAGCTGTGGACTTCACCTGGCAGGAGTGGCAGGACCTGGATGCTGCTCAGAGGACCCTGTACAGGGATGTGATGCTGGAGAACTACAGCAGCCTGGTGTTCGTGGGTGAGTCTGACCCCTCTGTAAATCTACTAGCAACTCCTTTCTGCTTGGTTGAGAACTAAGAGAATATGGCTCAGTTGTTGGTAGTAGCTCGACAGACACTTTAGGAGAGAAACTCCCATGCATATTTATGTAGGACAGTGTGTCTTTGCAATACATTTACTGAGGTGCAATGTTTATCTGATGGTAGTTGGTGAGGCCGTGAGCTCAGGTATTCTTTGTATGTGGATCATTTAAAACTTCTCTGACAGCTATTATGAAATACTCAGGTAATTTACCAACTATATAAATTTACTGCTGTGCTACTGAACATTACAGGTTTTTCATTCCTTCCAAAGGCACCCCAGCAGCTATATATATCTTTTTTCTGTGTCTTTGCCCTGTATCTTTTCCACACTCTAGTAACCAGTACTTTACAGCTTTGAGGTAAATTGTAGCTTGTAAGCATGATGGCAACATGCCAGGTTTTGTTTCTGTTCCTGTCACATTTTACTTATGTCTTCTGACATTGCTGGGGAGAGAGAATAAAAGTTCCATGCATTTTCATCTGTCCTGATGAATGAATGAGTTTCCTGCAGTAGAGAGCAAAGATGAATCTCAAGCAGCTCTCACTGAAAATTGCCCCCTAAGGCAGTGTTTACATCTTTATGCTACAGGAGGATAAGCAGACACATTTCCTCATTGGAATCTGTTGAGTGATTGTGTAAGTCCTGTGAGGGAATGTTACCAGTCCCTTCACCTTCCTGGGAGACCTAGATATCTGCTCTCTAGTTCTCTTTACCTCATTACCATGACTGCTGGCGAAGGCCTCCTACAGCTCAGCATCAGCTGCAGCTCATCTCAAACTATTCCATCATTTAAAAAATCCCTCCAGCTGTATCCATGTCACTGTTCATGCAGTTGTGTATACATGCCACGTTCTCTTTACCATTTCTTCTGTTGATTATAACCCACTTGATTTTATATCCTGGGTTTTATGGACAGTCTTACAGCAATGAAGACAGTGCAAATTTCTCTGCAAAATGTTTCTATAATCTAAATGTATATACTTATACACACACATACTCAAAAGTGGGAGAGTATTGCTCTGTAGTATTTCTATATTTTGTTTTGTTTGTTTGAGATAGGTCTCGTGTATGCCACACTGAGGTTGGATTTCATATATAGCACAGTTTGATTTTCTGGTCTCACAACCCAGTATGTGAGACCACTGTTGGCTTATTTGGTTCTTGGGATTGAAACCAGGGCTACTTGAATACTAGGCAAGTGCCCCGCCAATGAACTACATCTCTATTCCCTGGATCTATTTTTTAAAGAAACATAAACTACATTTCTTTTTTCTCTTTTGGGGAGGTACTGGGGGTGTTCAAGACAGGTTTTTTTCTGTGTAGTCCTGGCTGTCTTGGAACTTGCTTTTTAGACCATTCTGGCCTTGAGCTCACAGAGATCCACCTGCCTCTGCCTCCCATGCATTTCTTATTATCAGTACTAATTTATATTTCTGCCATCAGTTTCCTAAACTTCCAATTGATTTTTTGTTTTGTTAGGAATTTGTGAACCTTTGTTCACTGGGCACTCTGCAGCTCAGCATTATCATTGTCTGGGTCAACTTTTGCAGTCATTCTAGTAGCCATGTGCAAGGTCACAGTTGAGAACTCCAGGAAAATTTATGGCTGGTTCTTTTTAAGGCCACTTTCCATGTCTAGGATGTCCTAAGTAGCATTTAGTTGGATTTTTTTGTTTGTTTGGCTTTGGTTTTTGGTTTTTTGTTTGTTTTTACTCTTTTGTTAACCACCCACCCAGCTCCCAAATAATCACATGAGACTTATTCTTACTTATGAATGCCCAGCCTTGACTTACTTCTACCTAGCTTTTCTTAACTTAAATTATCCCGTCTACCTTTTGCCTTTATTTATTCTATATTCCTTTCTTTCCTTTTTATTCCTTGGCTGGTTGTGTGGCTGGGTAGTGGTCCCTGGCATCCTCCTCTTCTTCTCCTGCTCTCACTCTTCTCTCTTCTGTCTTTCTCAGCCTAAATTTCTCCTCCTATTTATTCTCTCTGCATACCAGCCCCACCTATCCTTTTTACTGCCTAGCTATTGACTGTTCAGCTCTTTATTAGATCAATCAGGTATTTTAGGTAAGCAAAGTAACACAGCTTCACAGAGTTAAACAAATGCAACATAAAAGAATGCAACACATCTTTGCATTATTAAACAAATATTCTACATCATAAACAAATATAACATATGTTAAATAATATTGAACAAGAAAGTTGTCTTTCCAATTTCTTCTCTTTGTCTCTTCTTGTCATCTGCTTATTGAAATTTTAAAAATTATTTTGTGTAATTTGTTGTGCCACTTGAGAGTAATATTCCAAAGAGTGAAGAACATGAATGTAAACTAACAAATTTGAATGCACCCACCATAGCCCAAATCAACAATGGGATTGTCTTTCTTCAGTGGACTTGACAGCACTTAATGATGAAACTTAATCATTTCTCTATGATTCCCCATTTACAGGGCACTGCACAACCAAACCTGAGTTGATCTTCAAGTTGGAGCATGGATTTGGGCCTTGGAGTAAAGCAGAAGCCTCAGTCTTGAACTTTCCAGGTCTGTGAATGTATACTGGGCAAAGGAGACGAACCAGAAGAGAGGTCACTGGGTGTTGGTCATAGTGTGCTGTTTTCACCAGTCCTGAAGACAGCTGGTAATATGAACCAGATTCACAGCATTTGTGGTCCTTAGAGAGTTCTCCCTGTCAAGCCACTTTGCTGATTCTGTTTTTGTTTTTATTTTTGTTTGATGGTTTGGTTGTTGGTTGGTTTTTCAGGAAAGGATTTCATTGTGTTACAACCCTACCTGTCCTGGATCTCACTCTGTAGACCAGGCTGACTTTGAATTCACAGAGATTTGCCTGCCTCTGCCTCCTGAGTGCTAGGTTTAAAGGTGTGCACCACCACTGCTCAGTGAAATATATATACATATATTTTTTTACTTGACAAAAAACCCATCCCTGAATATATCTTAGGCAAATTGTGTTACTTTAAGCAGTTCTCAGTTGTGCTTCCTCCTTGTTTTTGTAGTAGGTTTCCTTTTTACTGTTAACAAAGTAGATTTTTATTATGTGTTGTTTACATATTCATTAGATGCTTGGATTTCACTCACCTGTTATCAGTCTTTATGTAATCGTGGTAACACCAAGGATAATGGCACCAGTACATCTTTACAGAGCTCTGACTCAGAAGAGAAGAGTGAAGACAGTTAGAGTCTGTCATGATTTACCATATTAATGAGCTCAAATCAATGATGAAGTAAGTGCTTTCAAGGATGTTTACCAGGAAGAGATTAAAAAATACTTGTGGAGGACTGTGGGAGTCAGCTCCTACTCTCCCCCTCCCCTTTCTAGGGTTATTAGGAGGAGGAGAAAGAGATTAAAAAATATTAGGTAGAAAGAGAGACTTAGCTGTCAAGAAGAAAGACAGAAACATAGGATAGCTTGGGGAGGGCGTGGATCAATACCCAGTAGCCTCAAAGGTGTATTCAAAATGCCATTTATAACATGCCAAGGGGAGAGGCAAAAGATCTGCCCCCTGCAAAATCAATGCACACTGTACAACCAAATGTAGACCCTTCCAAAAACCTGGTAAACATGCCCGTGGCCAAATCATCTTTTTACACAGCCCTGCTGGGTAAAACAAACTCAGATTCTCTGACCCTGAGTAATTTGGGCTGCGACAAATTCTTCCTTCTTAATAATATAAATCTCAAATGGAGGTACAGATCTTAACTCTATGCAGCTCTGAATCAGGTTTCAAATAGCTTTCAAATAGCTGGAATAATTTTAACAATACTCCTGCTCCTTATGGCTACTATGCCTCCTAGTAAAGGAATAGATGATAAAGATGGAATGGCCTTTTTGAAATGGTAAAAGATGTCTATAGCAGTCTTAGCTACAGCAAGCCCTTTTTTTAAAATAATAAACTCTGGATGCAGCCTCATCAAATAAATCAATAAACTCCTGATGCAACTGCACCAAACCTAAAGACTCCTTAGCATCACCAAACCATTGTTCATCAATACCAACAGCTTAACATAATTCTGGCATAAACATTCCTATACATAATTACAATTCTCACAAACTTACATCCAAAAGCAAACTCTAAATAGAGCTATTTATACTTTACAAACTTTACCAAACATCCAAAAGCAATTTTTAATAGAACTATACAAAACATAGCATACATTAGCATAAGTTAACATTAATCCACTCAAGTGTCAAGAAAATACATGTTTTTCAAAGTTAAAGATACTGAGCAATATTAACTCCCCATTTTCTCTATAATTTTTTAAACTGCATCTTGAGCCTGGTTAGAAAAAAAAAAAAAACCCTAAACTTCTCAATTTCTACACAAAACCAGTTCTATTATTTACACAAACAGTTCCATTTCTACACAAAGTCAGTTCATGAATCACCACAGTTAATAAAGTATGTATGCATACACAAAACAGTTCATAAGTCACAACAGTTGATAGAATCTATATGCATACGTAAAGTCAAAATTGATCCATTGCAACTGAATCACTCCTGTCCATCTCATTTCTTAAGTCTAAAAAGTTCAAAAAGACAGTTCTGGTACCAGTCTTAAAGTTCCACTGAAAGCTTTCTGATACCAGTCTTAAAGTTCCAAATATGAAGAAACCCACAACCAAAATTTTTTGCAGTTTCCCTGAATGCAGCAATTCAGTTCAAATCAGCATCTCTGTAACTTTCACCCTCAGCTACACCTGTACTTTGCAGTCCATAGCCTTCCCTTAGGAAATTTTGATCCAAGGCTAAACCTGTTTGCTCCACAATAGCTGGCTGGTGCAGAGTGCTCTCAAAAGAGACCTTCTTATAGCCAGCAAACAGAAACTGCACAGCTTTGGCTGCTGTCTCAAATAGCAACAAAGCCTTTGTCCCAATCTGCTTTTTTTTCCTTTAATTTACAGTCCTGGTCCTAGGGTTGAGGGCTCTCAACTGCCTCTTGCCCCTGAGGCTCAAGGTTCCCCCAGATGCTATGAGTTACCACTCTCATTCAGCAACCCAGACCGGGAGGAAACCCAGCCATGGCTAGTCACAGCTGATGCACCCAGCTGTGTTACCTGCCTTGCCAGGGGTCTTGCTCTGTGCAATGCTTACACACTGCTGCTAGGGTCTCAATCCCTGTACATTTCATTGTGGGGAGGATTTCAAACCCCCGCTGCTCTCTCCACACCAGGGCTCATTCCACCCTGGCATTCTGTCAGCCAGCATCTTCCCTTGGGTCCAGCACCAGCTTCTGCCACAGTTCTACCCTTGGGGATGCTGCCTAGCCTCTGCAGGGACCCTACTGTCCCTGGAACACTCCCAAACTTGAAGGTGACTGCTCCCTGGCCCTCCTGGTGCATGCCCTGCATCTTTCTCTGGAGGCTTTGTCTCTCACACAGCTGCCACAGCACCCTCTGCTCTCATTCTCTAGCTACCCATGTGGCTGTGCTCTAGTCACTGGGGCCTGACGTCTCTGCTTCACTCTCCAAGCCACAGCCACTGCCTGCCATTGGCCTCTCCCACCAAGTCTCTGCTGGACTTGTCAAGGTCGCACATAACATCAGGCCATGTCTCTCCAGCTGGCTCATGGCGCTCTCCTCCATGGCTCTTTTGTGGTGGAAAGTGTGCAGAACCTGCTGCTTGCATTGACTTACTTAATGTCTGCCACCCATGAAGCTACAAAACCTCGTGGGTCTCAGTTGCCAATGTCTACCTTGGGCAGCTGCAGTTGCCGGGGCTGCTGCTTGCTGCTTGCGATGGGGGCTTCTGAAGCCACTCAGACTGCTAAGTTCACTGTGGCTGCTAGTTCTTGGATGCTGCTTTCTGCACCCCAGGTCTTGTCCATACTCAGGGAGGGGGAACTACTCCCTTAATATAAGTTACTTTATATTAAACCTTCACCATATTCCTAGACCTAAAGCCTATATTCTCCCCCAATATACCTAAGCCTACACAATATCCTTATACCTAAAGCCTATATTACCCTAATATACCTAAGCCTACATTTCTTAAACTAAACTTGTGACTTACTTTATTAGAGAGAAAGACACAGAAACAGAGACAGAGAGAGATACTTATTGCAGCCTAACTTTAACTACTCTCAAATTAATTCATTAATTCATTACCAGGCATGCCCCCCCCCCCCCCCCCCCCCCCGCTCTCGCAGTTCCCTCTTCTCTCTTATCCTTTGTACCTAAGTCCCTGCTGAGCCACCACCTGTGGGGGTCCTTGGGAGTTCAGCTCCCACTTTTCCCACCTATTCTAGGGTTCTTAGGAGGAGGAGGAAAGGATAAAAAAATTTTAGGTAGAAAGAGAGACCTAGCCGATGAGAAGAAAGACAGGAACACAGGATAGCTTTGGGAGGGCCTGAATCAATACCCAATAGCCTCAAAGTTTTATTCATAAGGCTGTTTATAACATGCCAAGGGGAGCAGCAAAAGACCTCCCCCTTGCAAGATCAAAGCACACCATACAGCCAAGTGTAGACCCTTCCAAACACCTGTAAAACATGCTTGTAGTCAAATCATCTCTTAATGCAGCCCTGCTGGGTAAAGCAAGCTCACATTCTCTGGCCCTTAGTAATTTGGGCCTCCACAATTACTTGGTTTCAATTTTAGAAGGCACAAAGTGAACTTACTAAGTGCTCATTCATTTATTTTAATTGAACATTTTAAGTGACCATTTTCAAATCATACATAGGTAGTTATAAATTAAAGTCCTGGTAATGATCATGATTGGAATTAAGACACAAATCAGAAAATTCCTAGGCTCAGGTGTATTTAGTATATTTATTATTATTTTCCAAATTTAATATCTAATATATACATGGATATAAATTAAAAATGAGCTGCCAAAATGGCTCAGTTGCTCTCCAAGAAGCCCAATGACTTGAATTTGATCCATAGGATCCATAATGTGGAAGGAAAGAAATGATTACCACAGTTGTCCTCTGGCCCCCACCCATGTGCTATGATGAGGGAAACCAGCTCCCTCTTATTCCCCCAAGGTACTCTTGAGCAGGGAGAAATGTGCAATTTGTAGATAGAAGTATATATAGAGAGACAGACAGAAAACACAGGATAGCCTCAGGAGGGCCTGGGTCTGAACCCACCAACCCCTTCTGTCTCTACTAAAGGGCTTTTTAAAGGAACGCCAAGGGGTGGAGCAAAAGACCTCCTCCCAATACAGCCAAGTGCAGACCATTCCAGACACCTGGTAACCATGCACATGGTCCAGCCATCCCCTAATGCAGCCCTGCTATGTAAAGCAAGCTCAAATGTCACTAGGATCCTTTGTGGGCTCCCACGGGTCCCTCCTCTTAATTTTTTAAAAGAGTCCCTTGGGCCCCTCAGTTAAGCTGAGGTCTGTCTTAGATCGTCCTTTTCAGACAGACAACCCTTACCCGCCTTGGAGGTACACTTTCCATCAAGTGCCATCTGGCTTAGGTCGGGAAGCTGGCAAGAGAAATTTGCCCATCCTTGGCTCTCAGCCTCAGGTAGGAGAGGGTACTGAGCTCAACTTAGCTCTGGCCCTGGTTCCTATTGAGCTTACAACCACCACAGTGATCTCCATAGCTGCCTCACTTCCCAGTACAAGAGTAGAGGATGATAGAGATAACATATCTTTTTTGGAGTGGGTCTTAAGATGTCTATAACAGCCTTAGCTGTGCCAAGCCCTTTCTTAAATCAAAAACTCTTGATGCAATCCACATCAGATAAACTACATCAAACTTAAAGATTCCCTTAGCTTTTTACCAAACTCTGGCTCATTAATACTAGTGTAAACATTATATATTTATAACTAGCATGACTATTTACCACATGTATTTATACTTCTTACAAACCTACATCACTGTTCATATTTAAACTTACATTTTATGGGACAACTTTATAAACCTTAGCAAGTAGCTAGAAGTGTATTCTTAGCATCAACTATCACTATACATGTTTACCCTTTTTACAAGCTTAATTCAAAGGGAAACTATAG
>CABHPQ010163133.1:0-16661 GCA_902168405.1 Peromyscus aztecus | reverse complement strand
TTTGTTTGTTTGTTTGTTTTTTTGAATCAGTGTCCAGGTTTCAGCCTGTATGTGTTCTTTTTGGAGAACTGGAGACCTTGTCTCTTCCTTTCTTATGCTTGAAAAAGGCACTTGAGTAACCACGCTAGGACTGGAGTTACGTTTTCAGGTAGATGTTAATCTAGCTACTTAGACCAGTTCTGAGTCTCATCTCACAATGCAATAAACCGCCTCAACAAGGGTCTCCTGGTAACTGAGGTATCACAGTGAATCCTATTTGCTAGAAGAACGTATACCAGTTATGACTTCAGGGTTTTGTTGTTGTTGTTTGGTTTTGTTCCGGTGGTACTAGGGACTGAACCTAGGTCCTTGTACGCTGGGCAAGGGCTCTACTACCAAGCCACTTCAGTAGCCATCTTTCTTAAAAAAATTTTTTTTCAAATGACATTTATTTATTTAGTGTGGGGGTTGGGATGGGGGAAGGTCAGAAACCAACTTTTAAGTATCTGCCAAACACATACTTTTAAAGAACGCTGTTGAGCTGGGCCTGGGAGCACATATCCATAATCCCAGCCCTGAAGTGGTTAAATCAGGAGAATGGCCCACAGTCCGAGACCAGCCAAGGGCTACCTGGCAAAACCCGCCTCAAACAATCAATCGCACAGTGTGACAGACACACAGGGCGTGCAGAGGAAGGCAGGCAGCAGCAGGCGGAAGTCTGCGTTTGGGGTAAGAAGTGTACAGACGCTGACTGTACTGATGCATTCCAATAATCCCAGAAGTGAGAGGACCAAGAGTTCAAGGTCATTTTTGGCTCTTAAGTGTTTTTCAGGCCAGTCTGGGCTACACAAGACCTTGTCACAACCTCCTTTGCCCCGGCAAAGTAGTCTACAGACCACGGAGTGTGCCACCATTTTTATTTTATACCGTCTGTTGAAGAGGCAGGTAGGTTAAAGTCTATTTTGTTTGGGGGGCAAAATATGATCTTATTTTATACGCTCTTCCACTTCATTAAGCCGCTCACCCAAATCCTGAAAACTATTTTAACTTTTTTTTTCTTTTTTCAGTCCACGGTCTTCGAAAGCTAGAGGGACAATTTGTTGCTGTTCCTGTGATTCAAGGCTCGATTTGGCAGACCACAGAAAGCATGACTGCCAGCAGGAATGATTGCCAGTAGGACCTGTCAGCTTCAGCTCTGCACTGTAAGGGACCAATCCATCTGTCAGAAAATTTTCCTCTTTTTTTTTTTTTTTTAAGTACTCTCTTTTTTGTTGTTGTTGTTGTTGTCATCTTACGATTTATTTTATTTTTTATTTTATAATTTAATTTAATTTTACATATCAGCCACAGATTCCCCCGTCCTCCCTCCTCCCGCCCCCCCCCCCCCCCCCCCCCCCCCCCCCCCCACCTCCTCCCCCCCCCCCCCTCCCCTGAGGATTGAGATCAACCTGGTGGACTCAGTCCAGGCAGGGCCCCTCCTCCCAGGCCGAGCCAGGCGACCCTGCATAAGCCCCAGGTTTCAAACAGCCAACTCATGCAATGAGCACAGGACCCGGCCCACTGCCTGGATGCCTCCCAAACAGATCAAGCCAATCAACTGTCTCACCCATTCCGAGGGCCTGATCCAGTTGGGGGCCTCTCAGCTATTGGTTCACAGTTCATGTGTTTCCACTAGTTTGGCTATTTGTCCCAGTGCTTTTTCCAATCATGGTCTCAACAATTCTCGCTCATACAATCCCTCCTCTTTCTCGCCAATTGGACCCCCGGAGCTCCACCTGGGGCCTAGCTCCACCTGGGGCCTAGCCGTGGATCTCTGCATCTGGTTCCCTCAGTCATTGGAAGGGGTTTCTAGCACGACAGTTAGGGTGTTCGGCCATCCTATCAACAGAGTAGGTCAGTTCGGACTTTCTCTCGACCATTGCCAGTAGTCTGTTGTGGAGGTATCTTTGTGGATTTCTGGGGACCTCTCTAGCACTTTGCTTCTTCCTATTCCCATGGGGTCTTCATTTATCATGATCTCCTTTTCCTTGTTCTCCCTCTCTGTTCTTGATCCAGCTGGGATCTCCCACTCCCCTAAGCTCTCTTTCCATCTTTCCCTCGACCCTTTAAAAAGAAAAAAAAAAGATTTATTTGTACAGTGTTCTGTTTGCATGTATCCCTGCAGGCCAGAAGAGGGCGCCAGATCTCATTACAGATGGTTGTGAGCCACCCTATGGGTGCTGGGAATTGAACTCAGGAACTCTGGAAGAACAGCCAGTGTTCTTAACCTCTGAGCCATCTCTCCAGCCTCTCCCCCCTTTTTTAAATTATTTTTATTATGTTATATTTATTATTGTGTTTGGTCTGCATGTCTGTTTATCTGAGGCCTTGAGTTATAGACAGTTGTAAGAGGCCATGTGGGTGCTGAGAATTGAACCCTGGTCCTCTGAAAGAGCAGCCAATGCTCTTAACCACTGAGCCATCTCTCCAGCCCCCCAACCTTTCTTTCTTTTTGTTAAAGTCAAGATGTCTATATAACAACCTTGGCTGGTCTATAATTCACTGTGTAGAACAGGCTAGCCTCAGACTCATAGAAATCTGTCTGCCTCTGCCTCCCTACTGCTAGGATTAAAGGCGTACACCACTACACCTGGCTAAAATTTCCCTTTTCACTTGCTAACAAACCTTCTCAAGTAGGAGCTAAAATTGCACTCAATTCCACAGAATAATCAAGGACTGCACCTGGTAATGCACATGAATGTATGTCCCTTTATACTGCACGTTCTACAGTTATGCAGCAGCAGCTTTTTAATCTGGGCACTGGGGGCAAGAAAGAGATGAGAATATTTAATTTGGGGCTGGGGGTGTGACAAGGTTGGTAGAGGGTTTGCCTAGAAGGCATGAAGCCCTGGTTCCATCACTAGCACCGCATGAAACTGGGTGTGGCTGCACAATGCCCGTAATCCCAGCACCCGAGACCCTGCCCCAGAGACTGAACTGAGTAGCAGTTCTGCCTTTTTCACCCTGAACTTCGGAGATTCAGACTTTTTGTTTGTTTGTTTGATTCAGACTATTTTTTTTTTCTTTTTTGTTTTTTTGAGACAGAGCTTCTCTGTGTAACCTCCCTGGCTGTTCTAAAACTTGCTCTATAGCCCAGGCCGGCCTTGAACTCACAGAGATCTGCCTGTCTCTGCCTTCCAAGTGCTGGGATTAAAGGCATGCGCCACCAACACCTGGCTTTATTTTAGATCTTTTATTTATTCTTGGACAATTTCATACACGTATACAATGTGTGTTGGTCACATCTACCTCCAAGTCCCCCCTCCCATTCCCTGACACCCCCCAACACCTGCCCTTCCCATCTTCACTCGTCTCCTTGTATTTTATAACCCGAGTCCACTTAGTGCCGCCCACCGGCTGGAACACTGATCTTGCTGTCTTGGTCTTTCCTGGGAACAATCACTGCCATGAGTTAATGAGTGCAATGGCCACATCCTGTGCAGAAGAGAGCATTTCCCAACACCCTGTCCTCCTCCGCCTCCTGCATTCTTCCCGCCTTCTCTTCTCAGTACTTTGACTAGGTAGGAGTCCCCGCACTAACTGCTGTCCACTGCGGAAACTTCTCTGGCTAAGATTAAGAACAGCACTAATCTGTGGGTAATAAACATAAATATTTAGAAGGCAGTTTGACAACATTCCATCTGACAGGACAATAGTGAGTTCTCCCCTAGGGCCTATGACCTCCTGAGCCTTGGGCTTTTGACCAAGTTTACAGCTTTTCTTTCTTTCTTTCTTTCTTTCTTTCTTTCTTTCTTTCTTTCTTTCTTTCTTTCTTTCTTTCTTTTTCTTTCTTTCTTTTTTTCTTTCTTTCTTTCACAAATCTTCATCTATAGCTCAAGCTATTTTGCCCCTAACTGTGGTGATTCTCCTGCCTCAACCACCGTGCTGAAGTTGAAAGTCATTCTTGAAGTCACTGCTTTTGCCCTCCAATGCCAAATTCTTCCCTACAAGTTGTGCAGTGCACTCTAGTTTGGTTATTCACTCTTAAACCTATATGGGTTCTTCTATCATTATCGTAACACAGATGGCCACAGCATTAAAAATTGAACTAGCAATATACTCATGCAAGCTCAATGGTTAATCCACAGGCAAAGTCAAAGGCAGATTGTTAAAAGTTGTCCTTAAATTGCATGCCTCACAGTAATGCACCAAGAGACTGCTCATAGAGTCTGAGACAATGGGGGAAGTAGAGGGGAGCAGGAATCCACAACAGAAGGAAGATCATTTATGTTGGGTTCAACTGACACCAACAATAGTGCTGCCTTCAGTCTCTATTTTTATTTTATTTATTTATTTATTTATTTATTTATTTATTTATTTATTTATTTATTTATTTATTGAGACAGGGTTTCTCTGTAGTTTTGGGTGCCTGTCCTGGAACTCGTTTTGTAGACCAGGCTGGCCTCGAACTCACAGAGATCTGACTGGCTCTGCCTCCCCAGTGCTGGGACTAAAGGCATGCGCCACCACCACCTGGCATTTCAGTCTCTATTTTTAATGGATTTATTAATTTTCTGCTATATATGTGACTGCTTTATCTGCATGTATGTATATGTGCATCATCCTCAGAGGTCATAAGAAAATGTTGAATCCCCTAAACTGGAGTTATGGATAATTGAGAGTCAGATTAGGCAACCAGTGAGCCAGATTAGGGAACCAAACTTGAGCTCTCTGGAAGAGCAGCCAGTGCTCTTAACCACTGGGGAGACAAAAGTTATGTGTGTTTGTTTGTTTTTGAGATCTCTATGAATTCTGCATTGTAGCTGGAGAGTTTCTGCCCGGGTTCCACCAAGCCCCCGCAGTCCCGCAGCCCACTTATAAAATAATCACTCAGATGCTTATATTACTTAAACTGCTCTGCCATTAGCTCAGGCCTACCACTATCTAGCTCTTACACTTAAACTCAGCCCATTTCTATTAATCTATACCTTGCCATGTGGCTCGTGGCTTACCGGTAACTTACATCTTGCTACTCATCACGACGGCTGGCAGCATCTCTCTGCCTCAGCCTTCCACTTCCCAGAATTCTCCTCCCTCTTCGTCCCGTCTATACTTTCTGCCTGGCTAGTAGCCAATCAGCATTTTATTTATCAATCAATCATCCACAGCACTGCATCTTGGGTACCAATGTGAAATGGGATGGCTAGCACCTTGATTTTACAAGTGATGTTAGTAATGACAAGAGACACTCAGACTTACTGGATTTATCAAGACATAATAATCTGGTCCTATGGGCAAATGCCTATAATCCCAGGGAATGAATAAAATCAAGAGTGAATGTATATTGTTGACAAGGGCACAGCCATGTCAGGGACTCCATTATGGCACAGGCTCCCCCAGTGAGGCTCAGGGGGCTAGCAAAGCCTTCCTCTGGTCCAAGTACAATTGACCAATATATGCAAAAACTAGCAACTGCAGCATCCCGGATGTCCACAACCTGAGATCATGCCCCTATAGTGACCTCCTACTGAGACTAGCTAACCTCTCCTCTCACACTGTACGTAACAAATGCTCTGAGTTTCCAGGTGGCATCCAGCACAGCAAACTCAGCCCACCCAGTCCCAGCTTTTCTGTATGTGTATCTATCGTGTCTTCATTAGCCATTTCTTTGTTACCAAGTCATTGCCATCAGGCTTCCAGGACCAAACTCTGCAAGACAGAGCATCTAGCACCAGGAGGATTGAGGCAAGAGTACTGATGTCAATTCTAGGCTAGCCTGGGCTATATGGTGACTCTAAGCCAGTGTGGGGTACTAGGTCAGGACCTCAATATCCGAATAGAGGGAGGGCATAATTCAGATTAGAGCAAGAAGCCTTAGAGAGGAGAGCTCAGAATCTCTAACTGATAGCAGCATTGGTTGCCAGACATGTGAGTGAAACCATCATACCCCCTTTGGCTCAGCTGACCCTCCAGCAAAATCGTCCAGATATAACCAAGGTTAGATACCAGAGCTGTCTAGCCAATCCACAGGATAACACAAAGTAATAAGTCAGTGGCTGTTTGTTGTTGTTGTTGTTTTTTAAAGCAGGGTTGCATGTAGCTCAGGCTGGTTTTGAACTCACTTTTTTGCTGGGGATGACCTTGAATTCCTGATCCTCCTATCTCTACCTCCCAAGTGCTGGGATTATAGATGTGGGTACCATTCCCAATGAATCATTGTTGTTTTAAGCTTTTTTTTTTTCACAGATGGCTTGTTATGCAACAAAGGGTTACTGAAACAACCCCACTTCACATAAATTCCAGCCCAGGCCTGAGCCCATTATACTGCACTTGATGATACGTTCCATGTAAAATGGATTGGTTAGTCAGCTCTTTCATTATTACCATTGAGAGGGAAGTGAGTACTAATTTATTAATTTAAAATGAATAGACAGTGCTATTGGTAACATCTGTGTAGCACTTTGCCAATTGTTTGAAACAGTCTCTTAATAATTTATAAGGTTTTTTAATCAGAGAAATATTGAATGATAGACTCTTGGGGCTAAAAGAAACAACAGGAGGTCACTCACTCCATCTCTCCACCTTCAAAGAGAATGGCTGATTCTTTCTCTGCCAGATAAAATTCTTCCTCTTCTTCCTTCTCTGCTTCCCCCTCGTTATTGTCAAAACAACTTTTAAAAAGTATTGATCTAGAAGCGGGACTGCATTTGGCATTCTAAAGGCCTTTAAAGATTTAATACAACATTGCAGAGAAAGCACAGTTAAAATCCAAAGGACTGCATGCGAAGACAGCTTCAGAGAAATACTCTACTTACAATGACAGCATTTTCCCCCGTTCCATTTGTCTATACAAATGTTTTCAGAACAGGTAGATGAATATAAGCAGAGGGCTGGAGAGATGGCTCAGCAGTTAAGAGTGCAAACTACTCTTCCGGGGTTGGGGATTTAGCTCAGTGGTAGAGCGCTTGCCTAGTAAGTGTGAGGCCCTGGGTTTGATCCTTAGCTCCAGAAAAAAAAAAAAAAAAACCAAACTACTCTTCCAGGGGACAGGAGTTCACTTCCCAGCACCCACATCAGGTGGCTTACACCTGCCTGTAATTCCAGCCTCAAGGCCATCTATCTGAAGCTCTTTTCTAGCATCTGTGGGCACCTTTATGCATGCACACATACCCACACAGATACACACTTTACACATAAATGAAAGTAAAAAAGAAAATGTTATTTTTTTTAAAGAAGAAACACATACAAAACATATCATAAACAGCTAAACATACTAGCATATGAATGCATGTAATGAAAAAGAGATTGGGAGATTCAAGACAGCTTCCCAGAGTTTCAAGGACTGTCATGTAGAAGTGTAGCTGGAGTTTTCCTACCTGGCCCACAGTCAGGACAAATCTCTGTCACCCACCAGTCCCACAGCCGCTCAGACCCAACCAAGTAAACACAGAGACTTATATTGCTTACAAACTGTATGGCCATGGCAGGCTTCTTGCTAACTGTCCTTATATCTTAAATTAATCCATTTCCATAAATCTATACCTTGCCACATGGCTCGTGGCTTACCGGCATCTTCACATGCTGCTTGTCATGGCGGCGGCTGGCAGTGACTCCCTCCGCCTTCCTGTTCTCTCAATCTCCTCTCTGTTAGTCCCGCCTATACTTCCTGCCTGGCCACTGGCCAATCAGTGTTTTATTTATTGACCAATCAGAGCAATTGACATACAGCATAGAAGAAAGACCACGATTTGCTCTGTGCAGCTGGAGGGTAGACTCGGGACCAGGAGTGAATAAGCAGAAGCTGCAAGTGGACTCTCCTCTCCTCTTCTTGAGACAGATTCTGTTGTAGCCCATGCTGGTCTTGAACTCATGATATAGCAGAAGATGACCTTAAACTCCTTATTTTCCTGCCTCTACCTCCTTGGTGCTGGGATTCCAGGTACATGCAATACTTGGTTTATGTGAACCCAGGGCTTTGTTTACACCAGGCAAGCACTCCACCAACCAAGTTGTTAGATAACCATAGTCCTTCAAAATAAAGAGATTCCCTCACTGGAATTACTATAGGAGAGATTCCAGACTAACCTAGATGAGCTCCAACACTGTTTCAAATCCTATGACACTGAGCTGTATACCAAATATTAAACCTATTGGGAGATGGATTTGACCAAAACACGTAATATCCATATATGAAGTTCTCAAATAAGGAATTAATCATAGTTGGAAGATGCAGATGAAAGCAAGTTAATTTATAGGCAAAGAATCGTCAGCAGTTGTATTTCCCAGGAAACCCTTAGGTCTCTGTTGATTTCTGAGGCTCTCTTATGGCGGAGGCAGGATCTGCATAGTCTCTTGAGTACTGTAAAGGGGGGGGGGGCACTCAGGACCATACTGGGAGAATTATTACGAAGTCATAGTTCACAGGAGACATGCCCAAATTAGGATGACTGGATAAAGCATGTGTGCCTATTGCAGGTGAGGTCGAGGTGGGCAGACCAGAACCTGAAGGCTGTTAGGTGACTATAACCCAAGGATCTTGGAAAATAACTTTGAAACAGTATATGAAATTTTAGACATTTTTTAACAAAGGAGAGAAAGAGTATAGGCTAAGCCATGAGGAATAAAGTTTGTTTATTATATATATATTTATTTATTGGAGACAGGGTTTCTCTGTGTAGCACTGGCTGTCCTGGGCTTGCTCTGTAGACCAGGCTGGCTTTGAACTCAGAGATCCACCTGCCTCTGCCTCCCCAGTGCTGGGGTTAAAGGCATGTGCCACCACTGCAGGGCTTTATGTTTTTATGTGTGTGTGTGTGTGTGTGTGTGTGTGTGTGTGTGTGTGTGTGTGTAGGTCAGAGGACAACTTTGGGAGTTAGTTGGTTCGCTTTTTTTTTTTTCCAGAGCTGAGGACCGAACCCAGGACCTTGCGCTTGCTAGGCAAGCGCTCTACCACTGAGCTAAATCCCCAACCCCTGGTTCTCTTCTTTTATATCATGTGAGTCCTGGATACTGAATTCAGGTCTTAAGACTTGGCAGCAAGTGCCCTTACATACAGAGCCATCTTGCTGGTCCACAAAGAGTTTCTGTTTACTGAACTGGGGGTTGCTAAAGACAAGGAACTGGGTGGAGGCAGGGCAGGAGGAGGCTAAGTAGTAGCAAAATCCAGCAGAGAAATCACCTGAGCTTAAAGTAACAGTGTCCCACATAACAATGTGAATTAAATTCCCAGAAAATAGTCACTCCTACGTTAAAGATTTTACAAGGCTACTTGATTAGAACCCCATGATTATAGAGAGTTGGAATGTTACAGATCCCAAGCCAACTTATCTTGTGCTGTCTTTACAGACTTAATAGCCACTCATTGCCCACCTCTGTGTCTGACCTTTAAAATGGCTTTAATACTTTATGTGTATGAGTATTTTGTACGCATGTATACCATACGTTCTGCATTGCCTGGGCGCTTGGTGCCCAAAGAGGTCAGAAGAAGGTATCGGGTACCCTAGAATTGGAGTTACAGAGGGTTGTGAGTCACTCTGTGGGTGCTGAGAATTGAACCAGGGTCCTCTGGACAAGCAGTCAGTGCTCTTAACTGCTGAGCCATCTCTCCAGCCCCCTGACCCACATCTTTGTGACTATCAGGCAAAACCTTTCGGGATGTACTAACTTAGCTGACTACTAGTTGTGTGTCCTACCCCTCCCCATCTGGCCCCCTCCAGCTAAGAATATCATCCGTTAGCATCTGAAAGCTACAGCAGAGAGATTCCCGTTTTACTATAACCTGCCTACATGATGTTTCTGTCAACATACTTTTAAAGTGCTTTGAACTATGATTTTCTGTGTTCTGTAATAGGAAGACTTCATGAAACCACTTCCACATTAAACATGTTATTTGGGGCAACCTGAATCTATGTTGCTGGGCCACAGTCACTCATCACTGGCTTCCTTCTGAAGTGAGAGCTGTGATTTGCATTGACAACACTGTCTGTCCATCTAGACGTAAAGAAAAGGAGAATATGGGAGCTCCTATGGAAACCATCACTGTGACAAGAGCTTGGAAATGCAGACCCGCGAGGTGAGGGGTCAGGGAGGCCTGGCTCAGCAGTTCCCTGCTTTTGCAAAGTGCTGAGGCTCTGTGACAAGGACGGCAAGGGTACTGAGCAGCAAAGCTCTCAGCTAAGGCTCTTCTGAGCCTCTGTGCACTGTGCCTGCATGCCCATCCTCTTCCTCTCTTCTCTTCCCCCTTCCCCTCTGCACCTCTTCTGCGATCATATCCAGGGGCTTGCACATAACAGGTGAGTGCTCTACTACTGGACTATGAGCCTATGCCGACCTCTAACTCTGTTACCTTCTTTGCCCAGTTACTGTCTAAAACTCCCAGCCTCCTTCAGTTCAGGTAGAGATGATACTCGGATTGTTTTAAATGTGGAACTCTGATGTCTCCCCTGATTAGCATAATAAACTGTGGGAGGTTATTTATTTACTTATTTTTGCACCTAGTTAACCAGTCCCTCCCTAGTCTATTCTCTGCCTTCCATTCTGAATTCTCAAAGCTCTCCTTTCATTCTGAAAACAGAAGAGCAGAAAACACTGCAAGATCACGGATGTGTCCTAAGTCTCCACTTACAGAATATCTGCATTGGTCCAAACAGGATCTTAGGGATCAATGGGGGCAGGCGTGGCAGCACACATCTGGAAATCCCAGCACCTGGGAGGCTGAGGTAAGCAGGAGAATGGAGACTCCCAGGCCAACCAGTGCTTCCTATGAAGACCTGCCTTAAACAAACAAACAAACAAACAAACAACAACAAAACAGCAATGGTAGCAATGACTGGAATCACAGCACTTAGGAGGCTGAGGAGTGCTGTGAGTTTGAGGTCAGCCTGGGCTAGAGAGGAGAGACCATGTCTCAGAACCAGAAAATGGAGACAGGAAGCCAGAAAGAGCCTATGAGAGGGGAGAGGAGCAGGCTGTAATGGGGGAAGCGGTGGTAGAGCACATGTAAGAAGTGGGGAGGGAGGGGAATGCTGGGAGTTCAAAGTTAAAGGGCTGATGGGGGCAGGAGAGTAGGGGGAGGCAAGCGGGTGGGTTTAACAAAGCTAAAGATGGATGAAAAATCCTTATGGAAATCCACTGCTTTGTAAGCTAATTCACAAACCTGACAAAACTGGGGGTGGTTTGCTTGCCTTTAATCTCAGCACTGGGGAGGCAGAGGCCAAACTCTCTGTGAGTCTGAGTCCAGCCTGATCTACATAGCTAATTCCAGGACAGCCAAGTCTACATAGTGAAACCCTGTCCAATAAGTAAATAATAAGAGTTTGAACACAATACTCTGCATGGGTGAACGAGGCTTCTCTCATAAGACATGGACTAGTAAGTGAAAATCTCAGTGCCAGGCATTGACACACTTCCCTACAAGTTACTGGTCTCGGAGCCCCTTGAAACTCCCCACATAGGCAATTGCTATCCCCCCCTTTTTTTTCTTAATTAGCTCTCTTGACCAGGAGCTTTTTTTTGTTTTGTTTTGTTTTTGTATTTTTTTTAATATTTACTTATTTATTCATTGTGTGTGTGAACATGTCATGAGGCACATGGAGAGGTCAGAGGACACTTTGAGGATGTTGTCTCTCTTTCCATGTGAGTCCCAGGGATCAAACTCAGATTACTAAGTGTTGTTGATTTTGTTTGTTTGTTTACTTTTTACTCTTTTGGCCCTTTAGCTCTTTGGTCTTTGGGAGGACCACCACCCAGCTCCTAAATAAATCACACATGGAGGCTTATTATTAATTATAAATGCAAGCCTTAGCTTGGCTTATTTCTTGCCAGCTTTCTTAACTTTAAATTACCCCATCTACCTTTTGCCTCTGGGGTTTTTCCTTTTCTTACTTCTGTATATCTTACTTTCACTCTCACTCTGTGGCTGGCTGTGTGGTTGCCCCAGCATCCTCCTCTCCTTTTTCTCTTGCTCTTTCTTCCTCTCCTCCCAGATTTCTCCTTCTATTTATCCTTTCTGCCTGCCAGTCCTGTCTATCCTTTCTCCTGCCTTGCTATTGGCTGTTCAGCTCTTTATTAGACCATCAGGTGTTTCAAACAGGCAAAGTAACACAGCTTCACGGAGTTAAACAAATGCAACATAAAAGAACGCAACACATCTTTGCATCATTAAAACAAATGTTCCTCAGCATAAACAAATGTAACACACCTTAAAATACTATTCTACAACAACTAAACTTGGTAGCAAGAGCCTTTTCCTGCTGGAACATCTCACTAAGCCCTACTATTACTTTTAATCACCCACCATTACTAGATACTATGATCCTGTTGCTGAAGACACCATGCACTTGGGTTGTAGGATGTAGAGAATTCAATCTGGAGTTGGGTGGGAAACTTCCTTCCTGCAGGCTAGCTTTCACGGTACTGAAAGATGTTACGCAGACCACCGAGAGCAGTGGTCTCACCCATTGCTGGACCCTGAATGTTCAACACTGATTTATTAGGCAAGTTGTGCCCACTGGTGATATAGTAGCATAACTGTGTGGTGATATTGTGTTCCCCAAAACGTTGTGCACCCCAATAAATTTACTTGGGGTCAGAGAACAGAGAAGCCACTAGATACAGAGGCCAGAAAACGGTGGCACACATGCCTTTAATCCTAGCATTCCAGAGGCAGAGATCCATCCGGATCTCTGAGTTCAAAGCCACACTGGAAACAGCAAGGCATGGTGACTCATGCCTTTAATCCCAGGAAGCGATGGCAGGAAGCAGAAAGGTATATAAGGTGTGAAGACCAGGTACTAGAGCCTGGTTAAGCTTTTAGACTTTTTAGCAGCAGATCAGCTGAGATCCATTTTGGATGAAGACTCAGAGGCTTCGAGTCTGAGGAAACAGGATCAGCTGAGGAATTGGCCAGGTGAGGTTAGCTGTGGCTTGTTCTGCTTCTCTGATCTTCCAGCATTCACCCCAATACCTGGCTCCGGGTTTGTTTTTATTAATAAGACCCTCTAACAATTTGTGCTACATAACTGTTATGGGGTTATTCCAGTGATCTTTTAAAAATTGGATTTGAGGCCCATTTCACAGGAAGGAACTTATGCCTGGTACTGTTAATCTTGTTAAAAGCCCATGGCTGAGAAGTTCACAGGCCCTAGTGATTATAAACTATTACTATTGCTTTGCTTAATGGTGAGCTTGTCAAATCACCTTCTAAATATTTATATTTATACCCACAGATTGGGGCTGCTCTTAACCTTGGTCATATCTGGACATAACATGGCCATTGCACTTATGGGCTCACGGCACCTGTACTTATCACCACAAGACCTGTATAAGATCAAGCCAGTCAAATTCCAGCATGGATAGAGGGGTGCTCATAAGGCCCCACTTCTATTGAGAAGTTCTTAATAGTTGGAGGCTGCTGTGGAGGGAGAGTAGTGTTTCTTTGGGGACATGCCCATCTGTAGATTGGTTGTCCACACTCAGGGACAGGGAGAGTTGAAGAGGAGAGAAGTAAGAAGAGATGATCAAAATATGTTGTGTACACATATGAAAAGCTCAAGTAACAAAAAATCATATTAAAAAAAATAGCCAAAGCCAGGCCGTGGTGGTGCATACCTTTAATCCCAGCACTCAGGAGGCAGAGGCCGGCAGATTTCTGTGAGTTTGAGACCAGTCTGGTCTACAGATAGAGTTCCAGGACATACTCCAAAGCTACACAGAGAAACCCGGCCTCAAAAAAACCAAAAACAAAACAAAACAAGTAGCCAAAAAGAAACACACAGAATTAGTGTTTGGAGAACCTATATGTAAATGGACTCTACAAGCATTATTTTGTTATTGCTTTTGTATTACTTATTTTTGTTTGTGTGAGACAAGGTCTCACATACCTGAGGTTTGCCTTGAACTTCTGATTCTTCTTCCTTTGTCTCATATTTTTTGTGCTAATAGTATATATTTACATGAGACTTTTTTTTTTTTTTTTTTTAATAAGACAGGGTCTTTTTATGTAGCTCTGGCTATTTTGGAACTCACTATGTAGACCAGGCTGGCTTTGAACTCATAGAGATCCACCTGCCTCTGCCTGAGTGCTGTGTCATGGTTGGCAAGACTTGTTTTTTTGTTTTTGTTTTTTTTACACCAAACACTCTTCTCCTCCAGTCCTCCCTCCTCCATCCCCTCCTCCCTCCTTTTTCTGCTTGCTTGCTTGCTTGTTGCTATGCAAGGTTTCACTATCTAGCCCAGGCTGGCTTGATCTCTGGTCTCAACCTTCAGAGTCGCTGGGGTTACAGGCACATACCCTCGTCCCACCAGAGCCAAGTTTTGAGTTTAAGCCTTCTAATTTCAGAGTCCCTGCCCTTAACCACAGCACTGTTCTACACAGCAATTCCTGTCCATCATTCATGAATTAGCAGAGAACCCAAACTGTTGTCACCAAAGTAAAATTCCCCGGGTAAATGAAAACTAAACAGTAAAACAAATTCTATTTCTATGATCATCTTTATGCTTTGTGAATTAATTTTTTCAGTAGTTGCTACCATTTTGTGACTTAAAAGAAAAAAAAACATATTCAAGACAACATTTTGCTGTCATAGAGGCTGCTCTCATTCAAATTCATGGACTCAAGTGATCTCCCTGCTTCAGCTTTCTCAGCAGTTGGGAATACCACACAGGAATTCAAGTAAACACCACAGCATGGTGTGTGTGTGTGTGTGTGTGTGTGTGTGTGTGTGTGATTTTTGCTGTTTGAGACAGGATCTTACTATGCAGTTACTCTGGTCTTGAACTTGTGATCCTCCTTCCTCTGGACTGTTAGAATGGCAGGGGTACAACATGACTCCCAGAAAAAAAAAATATTTAAATTTGATATAAATGAAAATTCATGTTCTATCCAGTGCTAACGTGTAGTGCTTCCTTTCCTATGGGAGCTAAATTCAGTTGTATCTGGCCACACCTTGGATGGCAATGGAATCATTTAATAGTGTTTTTGCTTGCGTGTGTGTGTGTGTGTGTGTGTGTGTAGGTCACAAGACAACTCTCACTGTCAGTTCCTGTCAGTTCTTACCTTTTGCACTTGGTTTAAGACAGGCTCCTTTAGCCACTGCACATGTAAGCCTGGCTAGCTGGCCTGTGGGCTTCTGGACACCCTCCCTTCTCTGCCTCCTGCCTTCTTGTAGACAAACTGAGATCACAGAGCTTCCGCTAGTGCATCTGGCTTTTCACTATGACTAGTAGCTTTTTGTGTGAGTTCTGGGGCTCCAAGTCCAGGTGGTCAGGCTTGCAAGACAAGTACTTTTTTTGACACTAACCCATCTTTCCCCAGTCCCTAAGGCTCTTACAATAGTGAATATCTATATTGAAATCAGCTGGAGGTTGGTAGCTCAGTGGTAGCGCACTTCCCTGGAACTCCAGGCCCTGAGTTTGAGTCGCACTAACACACACTTTTGATCATGCATGGTTCTACAAAAGAAAGGAAACCTATTTTGCTAACTCTTCTCTTCCTTGTGGTTGTTTCCCCCACTCTGCGCAATGGCTCCATCCCTTATTCAAAAGCAAAATTTCAAGTGGTATGTCCAGTAACTGAGCCTTTTAAAAACACAACTAACAAGGAAGTCAAAGGAATAGCAGGAAATAAGCATCATGGAGTCTTCGAGGATTAAAAAAACAACTGGCTCAACCTTCAGATGAACGAACACAGTGGGGGTGGGATATCGAGACAATTGCACACCGGGTTTATGTCAATAAAAAATCACTTCTCTTCCGCCCGGGTCACTCTTTAGACAACAGAAGCTAAAGATGAGTAAGTTCTGACTCAGAAACGAGGTCAAAGTGATATTTTTTTCCTTGTCAACAAAGGAGGGCCCGACCTCGTGCACAGTGAGGAAAACATGTCTGTGGGGAGATTAGCTTTACTGTCAAGTGTTTTAACGCCAATAGAAACACATGGGGTTAGATGGCAGAAGAGTTCGAGAGCAATCCATGGGAGTATGAGGAAGTGGGCTCCAACTGCTTTGCCGATAACACGGCAAAGTGCACGCAACCTAGGCGAAGGCAATTTAACATCAAGAAATACTCCCCCAAATTGAAATTAAGTTAAGCCTGCACTTTACCATCGCCCCATGAATTTTGTACCATTTCAAACTTCCCTCTAGGCCAGCTGCTCAGTGTACGCGAAGGACTCCTCAACTGACTGGCAGCGAAGCACAGGGATTCAGAGCCTCAGCTGTTTGCAGCTGAGCTGCGCACGTGGTGGGTTCTCAGCCTCCTCTGACTTGACAGGTGGAGGTGGGACAGGAAAGAGTGGGGGCCCACACTCCCCCAAGGCGGGGTGGTGTGTGGAGCCGAACGTGGGTGAACGTCCGCACCCGCAGGTTCGGACCCGGAGCCCGGGCACAGTGAAGCACCCGAGGGCCCCCCCACCCCAAAGCTTCAGTGGATCGGCGGGCCCCGGCCTCCACCCAGCGGGGCGCGGCGCGGGGCGGGGCCACCTGGAGCTCCGCCCTCCGAGTAGCGGAGGTGCTTGGGCGAGAGAGGGGGGCGGGAGACGCTCTGTCCCACGCTCGCCCTGTGCTCGGTGGTTTAAAGATGGCGGCGGCGGCTGGGGCGCGGAGCCGCCGGAGGGGGAGGGAGAAGGAGAGTCTGTGAGACGCTGGGAGGCAGCGCGGCGGCGGCTGTAAGGAGTCCGCGTGCGGAGCCGCCGGCGACTCGGGCCT
>CABHPQ010163132.1:0-49884 GCA_902168405.1 Peromyscus aztecus | reverse complement strand
CTGGAAAACAGGACCCCAAGAAAGACATGGGGATAACCCAATGACGGAGAAATGGGTGAGGTGGTTTTTCATTGGTCAAAGCACTGACACACCCTGGTAATTGACTTAAAATATTTCAAAGTTCGTACGTTCAAACAGCCAATTTTCAGCGCTGTATTACTTAGGAAGTATGTGAATTTTCAACACAAAGAGTTTTGGTTATTAACAGATGCATTTTTTCTAGAAGAAATTAGTTTATTTTCTGAGTAACAACCAATTTTCACTTTAGTTGAAATTGGCAAAAGTGCCACAGGGAAGAATTGACATTTTCCATGAGTTTCTGGAAAGTGCAATAGTACCAAATGTCATCAGACTTGAGTTACATTGGGAATTATTCTAAACCACTCATGTACATGCTTGCAAAGCTTAATGTCAATCCTATTGGCATAATAAGTAGGGCAATCATGTGTCTGCAGCTCCAGCCTGACTTTTATGTGACTGGGAACCATTTTTATTTCAATCAATCAAATACTTCAGGGTGTATTTTATTGTGATAATGTTTAACTAAAGTCTATAGGGCTAAAAAAGAATTAGGGAGTATAATCTTTACTCACACATTATCTAATCTAGATAAGTCTATGTAAAATATGGTAGAAAAAGTCAGAAGTCTAATATTACTGTATCACTGTGGAAAGTGTTTTTTTTTTAAAGTCCATAGTTGTATATCATGAAAATTAATCCTACAGTAAATAAGAATGTTCAGAAGAATTATGAATTGCTGGTTTAGATGTTCTGAAAATAAGAGCACCCGTTCTGGAAAAGTGTAGGATACAAGACATCTGGAGGCATCTGGGTCTCTCAAGTCAGAAATGAACTATGAGCAGGCCACTAAAGGATTAATGGTACTTAAGTGCATTGGGATGCAGTGTTGAGCAGAGCATATTACATGTAGAAAAACTGAATTCAGTGTGGACCAGAACACACTGGACAGCTAAATGCCTAAAGAACTGAAATCAAAGCCTCTTCCTGCAACCAGGGTCAGTTTGAAGGTTTATCAGAAAATGTCTCTGTACCAAAATTATCTTTGTGCTCTAGAGCAAGGGGTCACAAGGGTGGGTAGCAGGGCTGTAGGTTATGGCTCTGAAATTCAGGCTTATTTACTGTATTTAGTACCAGTTATTTAACCTATTCAATCCTTACTATTCAATCTATTAAATAGAATTATTAGAAAATGCATAACCTTTCATGAAGAATAAAATACATATAAAGTCTCCTACCATAATTCCTGGGGAATAACTACATAATCATTAATTACATAATCATTAACTACTCATTTTATATGATTCAAAGAAAAAGAAAACAGAAATAAGCAAAATTTCAAGAAAAAAAAATCAACAGCACTAGCAAAAGGCTCAGTAGTAGAGTATTTACATAGCAAGATCCTGGCCTCCGTGATCAATAGCTTAAAAATTAATCAACAGCCATCCAAAAAGTAAAGTTAACTTGAACTGATTGTGAATGTCAAGAAATTAATAACAAATTAACTATTTAGTTATTCTGATGTGAATAGGGTATCTATATAAACTTTAAAACATAAACATGTACATAGTAATATATAAACATATGCTTGTGTATGTACAATACATATAAATTATATATATATGTATCCAACATATATATGTATCATTTATTTATCTATTTATTTTTCAAGTATTTATACTTACAAATGTTTCAATGTATGTTGTTCACATATATAAATATTCCTTATGTAGATATGAGCTCATCATTCCATTTTTCACAAAGATGGTCTAAATATATGTAAAGATCCAGTGACAAATTATGGGCTCATTTCCTAGTTCCATTCATCCAAATACTTAGCAAGTTTTATTTAGCATTTTATGAACACTGCTATGAAAAATTTAGGCAGTTATATGAGATTGAAATTTTTGGTATTGAAATGTTCTAAAATTCATGTCATCATAGGTGACTACCATTCCTGGGAACAGCTATTTCCCAGCAGAAACTTAGGATGCCCACACATAGGGGCATGTACAGCTTGGTAAGAGCTGTTCCTGGCTGTAATTGGGACACTGCACAGGAATCACAGCATCTAATTTTCTTTGGCAGTGGTGTGCCAGCAGGCTACCACTTAGTATTCTCTGGACAAATGAAAGAGTTATGAAGCACAGCTGTTCTAAAAGGCTGCCCAAAGAGGCGACTGAATGGGATGAATCTACAACATGTCAAAGCACAACTTAGGGCACACATTGTGAAACTGTGTCACCCACAAAGGACTAGTAGAAGCTCACAAAGAGCGAGAGAATGGGTGGAAAATCGTCTTTAAAGGTTTTATTGAAAGGGTTCTGTGGGAAACATTTTAGTTTGCCTAGAACTGACTTCTCATTTAAGAGAACATTTGGTTTGCTTTTACAAAAACACCACAGGGAGTATCTGCTCTAAAATACCTTAATATATTGGCCTAGTGGAACTCTACTTGACACAACTCAAGTGGATTCAAGTTTAATATTCCAGCAACTCTTATTGCAAAGGTTTTAATATATGAAACTGATAAGATAACATTATCTATATTAAATGATCAGGGTTAAGGTTTTGTCTTGATTTTATTAACACTTAATATTAGTTCTTTAAGAAAACTGTATAATGAATTTTTATCCTATTTTCCACATCCCCCTACTCTTCCCAGATCCACCTCCACTCCTTCCTTATTCACCCAAACTTGTGTCCTCTTTTCTTCCAATGGAGCATGGTCAACACAGCAGAGGCCACACCCTTAAATAAAACTAAATCTTGTGCCCTTGGCAGCTGACAATTAATTGTAAACACCTCTTAAGTGAGAGGTGAAACTTCATGTCCACCACTGCTCTCAAGGCTGGGGTTTTGGCTGACTTAACACTGCACAGATCTTGTGTATGCTGTCTCAACTGCTGTGAACTCATATGTGTTCTGCTATGAACTCATACTGTTCTGGTTTGCCTGAAAACCATTGTTTCCTTGTAGTCATTCGCTGCCTCCTATTGTTACAGTCTTTTTGCTCCCTCTTACACAATGATGTCTGAACCATGGAAAGAGTGGGTGTCATATAGATGTCACACTTGGGCTGAGCACTTGTCAGTCACTTAGTCTCTGTACATTGGTCAGTTGTAATTATCTATGTTAATCACCATGTATAGAAACTAGAGAGAATCATGAGGTTTGAGAGCTGTACTAAACTATGGTTATAGCTATAAGTCATTAGGAGCTGGTTTTATACTATGACAATTTAGCAGAATAATAGAATAGCAGTAGGTTTTCTCTTAGGGCCTATGACCTCTTGAGGTTCTTGACTACAATATTAGAGACAGAAGTGGATTTCAACTTATGGATTGAGCCTTAAATCTATCAAAAAATGTTTGGTTAATCCCATGACATTCTGCTTTTATTGTACTTGTAGGAAAGTCCTATCAGGCCAATCATTGTTGCAGCTGGCAGGGTTCACAGATGCCTAAGATTGGTGATTGTTTTTCTCTTCAGGTAGTTTTTATTGTACCTAAAACTTCTGTTCATCAAAAGACATTGTCACTTGAGTGAAGAGACTTCACTAGGGAACAGAAAAATCTCTTTACCAGATATACAGCTGGCAAAGGATTAATATCTAAAATACGTAAAGAACTACAAAAATAAACAAATAGACATCAAAAAATAAGCAAACTAATTTTCAAATGGAGCATGGAACTAATTAGAATTCTTAAAACATGAAACACAGATAGTCCAGACCCATTTTAAACAATTTTGAACATTGTTAGCCACCAGGGAAATGTAAATTAAAAATACTTTGAGATTATATTGTTCCAATCAGAATAACAAAGACAAAAATCAGTTAATGTAATCCCCCATATAAACAAACTGCAAGGAAAAAAAATCCCCCACAAGATCATCAAATTAGATGCCTAAAAATACGGACAAAATCCTACATCTCTTCATGATAAAAGAAAAGAGATTAGGAGAGATTGGGGATAAAAGGGATATACCTCAACATAATAAAGGCAATTTACAGTAAGCTAATAGTCAACTTTAAATTAAATGGAAAGAAATTCAAAGCAAGTCTACTAAAATCAGGAACAAGACAGGGGTGTCCACTCTCTCCATATCTACTCAATCTTGAAGTTCTAAGTGGAGAAATAAGACAACTGAAGGTGATCAAGGAGATACAAATTGGAAAGGAAAAAGTCAAAGTATCTGTATTTGCAGTTGATATGATAACATATATAAGCAACCCCAAAAATTCTAACAGAAAACTCTTACAGATGATAAACAACTTCAACAAAGTGATTGGATACAAGATGAACTCAAAAAACAACAAAAAAAATGGCAAATAGACTGAGAAAGAAATCAGGGAAACAATACCCTTTGCAATAGCCACAACCAATATAAAATGTCTTGGAGTAACCCTAACCAAGAAAGTGTAATATTTGTATGACAAAAGCTTCAAGTCTTTAAAGAAGAAATTGAAGAAGATATGAGAAGGTGGAAAGATATTCCTTGTTCATGGATCAATAGAATTAACATAGTAAAAATAGCTATCTTACTATAAGCAATCTACTGGTTCAATGCAATGTCCATCAAAATTCCAACACATTTTTTACAAATCTTGAACAGACAATACTCAATCCCATGAAAAAAAACATAAACATAAACAAAATGGGATAGCTAAAATAATCCTGAATAATCTTGACATCCATGATTTCAAGATGTACTACAGAGCTATAGTAATAAAAAACTGCATGGTATTGGCATAAAAACAGACACATTGATCGTTGGAATAGAATTGAAGACCCCAACATGAATCTACACACCTATGGACACCTGATTTTTTAATAAAGAAGCCAGAGCAGGGTAGCAGTGATGCACACTTTTATTCCCAATACTTGGGATGAAGAGGAAGGCAAATTTCTACATTTAAGGCCAGCCTGGTCTACAGAACAAGTGGCAGGACAGCCAGGGCTATACATAGAAACTTCGTCTCAAAAAACAAAATAACCAAAAAGAAAAAAAAATCAAAAATGAAGGAGCCAGAAATACGCAATGGAAAAAAGAAAGCATCTCCCACAAATGCTACTGGTCTAACTTAACTTCTTCTATTGGTGAAATTATTAAGACCACTCCACATAGTTAAAAGGGAGGTTTATTTAGTGACATAACTTACAAATGAAGGGATAGGTAGGTTGCAGGGTGTGGGAAAGGTGTGGCACAGTCTGGCGGTGTTCTCTGGAGAACACTGCTCAGTCTACCTCCAGTCAATAGAGCCCCTGCACCCATAACTAGGGTCTTCAGTGTCCTCTCTCTGCCCCGCCTTGTAGGCATGACCATTACTGAAGACTCAGTGGGGGTTGGAACTTCCAGGTCAAAGCTGGAATGGCTACCCACTACAGTTTGCATATAGAAGAATGCAAACAGATTCGCATTTATCACTCTGCACAAAACTCAAGTCCAAGTGGATCAAAGACCTCAAAATAAAACCAGACACACTGAACATGATAGAAAAGGATAGCCTGAACGCATTGGCACAGGAGACAACTTCCTAAACAGAACCCCAGTAGTTCAGACACAAAGATCAACAATTAATGAATGGGACCTCATGAAACTGAAAAGCTTCAGTAAGGCAAAGGACATTGTCAATAGTATAAAATGGCAACAAGTTCCACACCAAATATAGGGCTAATATCTAAAACATATGAAGAACTCAAGAAACCAAATACTCCAATTTAAAAACATGGGGACTGATCTAAACAAAAAATTCTCAACAAAGGAATCTCCAACAGCTGAGAAACAATTAAAGAAATGTTCAGCATACTTAGCCATCAGGGAAATGCAAATCAAACTACCTCGAGATTCCATCTTACACCTGTCAGAATGGCTAAGATCAATATTGCAAATAACAGCTCATGCAGGCAAGGATGTGGAGCAAGGGGAACACTTCTCCATTGCTGACAGGATTGCAAACTAGTAGAGTTACCATGGAAAACAATATGGCAGTTCTTCAGAAAATTAGGAATCAATCTACCTCAAGACTCAGCCATACTCTTTTTGGGGCATATACCCAAAAGACACCCCATCCTTCCACAAAGATTGCTAAACTATGTTTGTAGCAATTTTATTCATGATAGAGAGATACTGGAAACAACTTAGATGTCCTTCAACTGAAGAATGATTAAAAAAATGTATATTTATAAAAGAGAGTATTACATGGGTGTTAAAAATGACATTATGAAATTTGCAGGCAAGTGAATGGAACTAGAAAAAAATCATCGTGACCAAGACAACCCAGACCCAGGAAGACAAACATGGTATGTACTAGCGTATAAGTGGATATTAGTTATTGGGTAAAGGATAATCACACTACAATATGAAGACCCAGAGAGGATAAGCTATAAGGAGGGCTCTGGATGCCTGGGAGGAGTGGCACATGGATCTCCTGGGAAAGATCCAATAGAATAAATTTTGCAGGTGAACTGGGTTGGGTGGAGATAGGAGCAGGATGGATCAGGTGGAGGAGAGAGAGATGGAGGTAGAGCATATGTGCAGAGATGACTGTCATTGGGGGGAATTTAGGGAGAAATGTAGAAAACCAGTTCAGTGAGAACTCCCTAAAATTTATGAGGGTGATGCTAGTTCAGACTCTTAAAAATGGAAGATATGGAACCTGAACCAGCCATCTTTTGTAACTAGGTGAGGCTCCCAGTAGTGAGGCTGGGTCCCCAGCCCAGCCCCAAACCTACAATCTTTTCTGCCTGCTTATGCATGGGGCAATGGTGGCTCAGAGCTTGTGGATGTAGCCACCAATGGCTGGTCTAAGTCATGAGAGGGAGCCCACGTCTGGCACTGCCTGGATGGCCAGGATCTGGAAGCTGGATGGCACAGAGACCTAAGATAGAACCAAACATAACTGACAAAAAAAGAAGTCAATGAAATGATTCCTAATGATATTCTGCTGCAGTCATAGATCAGTGCCAAGCTCAAGCTCAGTTATCAGACTTCCTACAGCAACTGATGGGAGCAAATGCAGAGATCCAGTGCCAAACATTAGGCAGAGCTCAGGAAACTCCACAGAAGATGAGGAGGAAGGATTGTAGGAGCCAGAGTGGTTGAGGATACCAGGAGACCATAGCCCACAGAATTATCTAGGCCTGGCTCATAGAGGGTCAGAGAGACTATCAACCATGGAGCCCACATGAGTCTGTGTTAGGCCCTCTGTATACATGCTGTGGTTGTTTAGTTTGGGGGTATTGTAGGGCTCCTAAAAATGAGGGTGGGGGTATCTCTGACTCATTTGTCTGTTTGTGGGACACTTTTCCTCCTACTGGATTGTCTCATCCACCTTTGATATGAGGGTTTGTGCCTAGACACATTGCATCTTGGTTTGCCATGTCTGGTTGATAACACTGGGAGGCTTGCTCTTTTCTGAATGACAAAGAAGAAGCAGTGGATCTGGGGGGTAGGGGAAGTTGAGGGGGCAGGGGCTGTGAGAAGGGGAGGGAGGGTAGGCTGCAGTTGAGATATATTGTATGAGAATAGAATAAAGAAAAAGAAAACAAAACTATAAAATTCACAGATAAATGGGTGGAATTGAAAACAGCCACTATGAGTGAGGTAACCCAGACCTAGAGGGACAAATGTCACATTTTCTCTCATTTTTATATATTACCTTGAACCCTCAGATACATGTCTTCTGTTTGGGAGACACACAAAGGTCAAGAAATGATTGGGGGGGTCATGGGCTCTTATTTCGAAAGAAGGAAAATAGAATGTACTTATATAAAGGGTTAAAGAGGTATAGTAACACAGCACAGGACACTTTAAATTGGGGTGGGGAGGAAAGGGCAGGTTAGAGGAGTGGATATTGGAAGGGATGACTAACCCTATAGAAATTTTGAAAAAGTCATATGGAAACCTACTACTGTAGAAGATTCATATATGTGTATATATATATATATATAATCATATTAATGATTAGTAACATATATGAATCTTCTACAGTAGCATGTATTATATATATATGGATATTAGCACACACATACATATATATACACATATACATATATATGTATGTGTGTGTATTAATGGAGTTGCTTTATAATGAGGCAACAATGCCCCTTCCAGACAGCACAGGCTAACATATAAAATTAGCCTAGCATGAGACCTAGATTTCTTCTTCTGGTTCATTGACCATAGGTCATGAGGCCCCATAGAGCTTTAACATTTCATGCTATTGCCTACACTCTTGGTTACTATCAAGAAATGAATGGCAGTACCCTCTCACCGAAGACACCACGTATTTGAGTCATAGGACATGGAGAATGTAGAGTTTGCCTAAAATTTTAAGTATGCCTATTTAGCACCTATTTTATGGAATTCATTGTTGACACCTTTGAAGCTGTATCCAAGTGTTGAGACAGGGAACTGTGATGTATTAAAAATTTGTGAACCGGGATCACATGACGGATGGAAGCATATTCGATTCACCTTGGGAGATCTCTACTGCACTGCAGGGTCTTAGAACTTCATCCTGAACAGAGAGTATTTCTCTACCAGGATTAGGTTTCATTTGTAACAAAAATTTTAGTAAGTTTAGATCTATAAAAGATCTACCAAATGCAAGTTCTTAATACTATGTTGCTTTTATAGAGATTCTAATAAAAATATTTCAGAATGGAGCATATTATACACAAACATATATTTGTTTAAAATTGCTCAGATTCTTTTGATAGTTTGGGAATATTTAACATGTGGTGATATTTTAATTGTGCAGAAATGTGATTTTATTTGTATGTTAATAAATAAAGTTTGCTTGGAGATCAGAGGTAATTACCGAGCCAGGAGTAGAAGTCAAGTGGTGGTAGCCCACATCCTTAATCCAATCACATGGCAGACAGAGTCTCTTTGTGGTCAAAGACACAGCCAAGTGTGGTAACCCTTGAGTCTTTAATCCCAGTATCAACCATAGAGACCAGGAGGTCTGTATATACAGGTAGTGACGAGGAAGTCATGTGGCTGGGCTTAGAGTCAATGAGACGGCAGAACAGGAAAGCAATAAAAAGACAGGCACAGGAAAAATGACTCTCAGAGGAAGGATGGCAGTGAGTGGTAAGATAAGGTGGTCTTGGCTCTACTAGTGCTCAGATTTCTTGGGCTTTTAACTCTGTATTTGGCTCTGTGTTTTTTAGTTAATAAGACCATTTAGAATTTCTTCTATGAGGGAAACAGAATAAGAATCATCATTGCCTCAGATAATGTTAATCTCCAACCAAGAATCAATAGGATCACAACAATAGAATCAGTGCCATTGGTTAATTAAGGCTTGGCAATAAAATTGACTGTGATTTAAATTTGCTCACTAGCAGAACATATATTAGAAACAAATTTAAACTGTAGAATGGATTTCCAAGTCTAAAGTACTATGGGAAATGACATTCACATTTTAAAATATACATACAAAACATACAGAATCTGCCTAGATCAATGCTGTGGAGCAGAACTCCATGTCCAGAATCCTGGCAGCAGTGTATCCAACCTTCTCATGAATGATTGCCACTTTGCTATAAGTCTAGCTGGCCCTGCCGTGTGGTGATGACACACATCTTTAATCCCAGCACTCGGGAGGCAGAGGTAGGAGGATCTCTGTGAGTTCGAGGCCAGCCTGGGCTACCAAGTGAGTCCCAGGAAAGGCGCAAAGCTACACAGAGAAACCCTGTCTCAAAAAACCAAAAAAAAAAAAAAACAAAAAAAAAACAAGTCTAGCTGGCCCTTCTGTTTATGCAGAATTCCATTGATCTTTGAGTGTTCTTCAAGCAAATTGCTAATTATAGTACTTTCTTCAGCAACTGGAAATCCCCATAGATGTGAAATAGGTGTGTGTCTGCTTCCTGTTTCTTAACAGTATTTGCATGCATAGAGAAATTTGACTTCAGACTTACTTACATTTTGAACTTCACCTTGATATTTGGCCTTACAAATATCTAGCCATTATCAAAAGCAATATTTATCAAAGATTAGTATCACATACTTGTTAAACCACCTAATCAGCCTGGGTCATTTGGGGGCATAATGTTTTCAGTGAGTGATCTCATTGCCAAACACTGGAATTATTGCTATTAATATTTTATTCTGGCTAACCAGACTGCACATCTTTTGAAAATGGAATTTTTCTATTCAAATCTTATTAAATAAACAATATGTTTCTGAAAGCAATTTTATAAGAAATAAATGGTTGGTAATCTTGAATAATTCAGAGACAACCATAAATATTCAAAAGGGAAAGTTAATTCAGCTAGAAATAAGACTTACAATACCTAACAGAATATAAACTAAAATTTGAAATGCCATATCAGGGCAATAAAAAGAACACTTCTTCCTCAGTGGGCAGTCTGGACAATCTGTGCCTTTGAACTAAATAATAATCCTTCTTTTCAAGTTATTGCTGCTTTTACTACCAATGACATCTTGGCACAATGATCCCTGTCACCTTTTCTTTAGAAACTAACTTTCAGAGCAGACTACTAGATAATGAGATTGTGATGAGGACATCTTCACCACCTAACTAACCCTAATTATTGATGGATATTTTCATCAGACATCATGGAAGCTGCTCTGAGTCACTTCATGAATCCATGTAATATTGTCAGTATTATGCTTGAGAGCACCAGTACCTCATGCTGTGGGAAGTGAGGAGTTAAGGGGACTCACCACCACTTTGACAGAATCCTTCCTTGAAGGTAGGAGGCAGTGTTCAGATTCATGCACTTAGCATTAGAAAAATAATAGGACACATGTGGAAAAGAATGTTATGGAGAAAGGCACTAAGAATAAGACATGACCAGAGAGAGTGATTTATAGGTCAATTACACACCAACTAGTTATCAATACCAAAAGCTCAGCTCTGAAAACATAAATACAAGTACCATACAGATTGAGCAGGTTGTATTTAGGAATATATATGTATATAATATAGATATTATATGTGTAGATGTATGTAACATATTATGTACATATATGTATGTAATAACAAAAAATAGGCCATGAATTTAGAAGAAAGCAAGGAGTGATACATAGGAGAGCTTGAACAAAGAAGAGGGTTGAGAGAAAAATTATAATTATATTATAATCTCAAAAATTAAAAAAATAAAAGCCTGGAAGTGGTGATGCACACCTTTAATCCCAGCACTAGAGATGTAGAGGCAGGTGGATCGGTGAGGCGCTGAGGTGCATGATCTACAGAGTGAGTTCCAGGACAGCCATGGCTACACAGAGAAACCCTGTCTCAATAAATAAATAAATAAATAAATAAATAAATTTTCCTTGTCTCTTATATTAATTACAAAGAAGAAATTTGAGGAAAAAGGAGAATTTTTGGACTACTCTCAACACAATATTAATTAAAACTAGCCCCAGAGTCATAGCAAAGCCCACAGTTGGGAATCTGTTTTAGAGATTGTGGCCATTGGGCCAAATGATTCAATCCAGTGTACTTGTATTTTCACATGTATAAAAGGGAAATAATGATATAATGATACTAATATAATACAGCTCTTATGTAGATGATGAGACACAGATGTGATTTAAAAGCATTTAGAACTGTCCTCACTGTCACTATTTTCAGTTGTTTTCTTTATTTTATTTTATTTTATTTTATTTTATTTTATTTTAGAGACAGGGTTTCTTTACATAGTCCTGTACAATAACTAGCTCTGTAGATCAGGCTAGCTTCAAACTCACTGAGATTACCATCACTATTTTTATTGTTGCTCCACAGATTAAACTTAGGCCTCTTTAATACTAAGCACATTGAGGCAAAGTGAGATCCCTGACCCTCATGGTAGTTATTGTTTGAAATATTTTGATAGAGAAACTGGGATCACTCCATAAAGCTTAAAGATCCCACTTAAATCAAATAATTGATTTGTGTATCATTCACAGATAGTGTGAATTAAGTGATGTTCAATGGATCCCGAATGAGAGAAATTTGAAATAAAAGGGCCGGACTTTCAAATGTTTATTTTGTACATTTTATTTTATTTAGTGAATTAAACCTTATGTAAACTTGCTTTCAAAGAAACAGAATTCCACAGTTGATCATATGCTTCACTTTTGTGACAATAATTAGGTGACGGAGCACAAGTCCTCAATCTCAACAGACTCACACATGTTTGTACTTAGATGAAGTCTTCTAAAACCTACGACGGTGCTCACAGATGCCTGGCTTTTGTAAGAACAGTGGGTACAATCCCAGACATGTTTAAAGCAAACAGAACTAAAAGATTTTATGTTCTGTACAATTTATCTTTTTATGGGCTGTGGCTAACTCTACCCTATTATCCAAAACCATAATGACTAAAGATGAGATAGAAAATTAATTCTCCCATACATAATAATTTTCAGTATGCTGTGCATAGGAAGATTCAGGTTTTTCTTATATAAGCAATAAACCTGTCACAGAATATTTCAATCATGTAGGGCACTGGTTTTGAAATAAAAATACTGGCTTTTATATTGAACATAAAAGCAAACACTACTGAATCATTAATCTGAAATGAATTTTGACAGAATATTTAATCTGTCTCTTGCCTCAAGATTGCATCACATGTAACCTATTTCTTTAAGAAGCTAACTCTGAGATGGGCGGTGGTGGCTCATGCCTTCAATCCCAGCACTTGGGAGGCAGAGCCAGGTGGATGTCTGTGAGTTCCAGGCCAGCCTGGTCTACAGAGTGAGATCCAGGACATGCACCAAAACTACACAGGGAAACCCTGTCTCAAAAACCAAAAAGATTAAAAAAAAAAAAAAAAAGATGCTAGCTCTTTCATAGGAGTTACCTAAAATTTAAGGTGTACTTAATTTTTATTTAACTGGATAGAAGCCTACAACACATGTGTCATATGTGAATCTTTGTCTGCCAATTCACATGTTCTAAAATCATGTTTTCTATCATTTATTTCTATTCACAGCCAACCCCCATTACTCCCCGTAAATTTCCCGTGAGTTGAATCATTGAACTGGAAATGTGATTTGATTTGGGAACTCGTCCTTGGGCCACTTGTCTAGCAACTCTCTGAGGTCTAGCTTTGTCAGTGACCATGACCTTTCTCATCCCATGACATCATACTGTATGCTTTCATTCAGCTGAATTGCCACCAGACCCTTTCTGAACAGACACTGCATAATTATCATTTGAAGTTTGCTGGTGAGATCTGTCTACCTTCTGTTCCATAGTCACATCTGAGTCAGAAACTATACTAGGAGTCATTTTCTTTCCCCATACTTCTTTGCTTTCCTGTGGTGTTGATTCTTTCCCCATCGTCTTTACCAAAGTTCCTGGTGAGAGACATTTTCTGTTGCTCTCATCTCAGGAGTTCTTGGAAGTGTCTTACAAACTTACTGAGATCATGACCATTCCTGAAAAAAAAAAAATCAGTGGGGTGTTTTTTGTTTGTTTGTTTGTTTTTTACCATGTACTCAGTTCTAGAGTTTAGATGGTGTCCATGGACACACAGAGCAAAGCCAACCTTCTAAAGAAAATTATTTAATACAAGTAACCAGTGCAGAACAACTGGAAACCGACCTTTTAAAACTTCTACCAACATTCACATTATGTCTGCATACTTCCTTTAAAACCCAGGTTTTCCTCCTTCTGTGGTTCCGAATTATGTAATCTTGCAATGTTTTCAAACATAAAGTCTGTCTCCTCATTCTATTTTGCCAAAGATATTTTCATAGATGTGAAATTCCCTGTTCTTACCATACACATTTCCTAGAAGACTGATTGTTATGTGTTTGGTACTCAAAATCCAGTGAGTCATGGTAGACATCCCTTGAGTTAGGCAGCTGCTTGCTAGAATGAAGAGGAGGAAAGCCAACTTAAAAACAATGACTGTTCCCTTATTGCTATGTTTTTTCCATATAAAAGTCATGAGGAAAAGTGTTTATTTTTTATTTCTGTTGTTTAATAAAAGTCATCCAAACACATGAAAAAATATTATTATTTGAGCTGCTTGTTTTGTTTCAGTTGTCTGTTTAGTTGTGAGATAGGGGCTTGCTGGGTTTCTGGGCCAGCAGTAAACTTAGGATCTTCCTGTCTCAGTTTCCTAGGGTGCTTGATTATATGTGTGTCATCATATCTCTAGGAATAGATTCTTGAAGTGACTTAAAATAAGGAAAATAAATAAAACACTTTTTTATTCTAGGGCTATTTAATTGAATACTATAGTAATACTTATTTATCTATTTTAAAAACAGTAAAATAATTCTTTGGGGTTTTTTTGAGTTTTTATCTGTATTTTTTTCAGTTACTAAAGTGATGCAGAATCAGTAGCAATTTAAAAACAGAAAAAGACAAAGGAGGAAGTGAAAATAAGGCTTAGGAAGAGAAGATGCAAGTACCATTGAGATGCTCCTCTATATTGAAATACTGAACAATAGTTATGCTGAGTAAGTTTAATTTCTTTTTTTAAAAATATAAATGCTCAGCTGATAGCTCACACTTATTAAAAGCTAAATCTTACACTTAAATTAACCCATTTTTCTTACCTATGCTTTGCCATGTGGCCTGGTACCTTTTCTCAGCATGGTGTGCACATTTTGCTCTCTCTGCATCTTCCAGTGAGTCTCTGACTCTGCCCTCCTTCTTCCCATCATTCTTCTCTAACTTCTTGCCTGGCCATCAATCAACCCGTCAGCTTTTTAATAACTAATGAGAATAATACATATTCATAACATATAAAAGGATTATCCTGCAGCATTTCCCCCTTTTTGTTTAATTAAAAAAGGTTTTAATTTTAACATAACAAAATGATATAAGATAAAAACAGTAAGTTTAATTTCTAATAACAAGGGTTTTCTCTTTCACATAGCAGTGATGATGTAGCAAACTGTCTTAGGTTTACAACATCACTTTACCAACATTAGAATTGCATGTTTTGGTTATAGATAGTGTTTGACATGTGTTTATATTTCTTGGTGACATGTTTTTCTACATAATTAGAGATGAGGTTAAGTTCTACTGACCTACAGCACAATTAAGTTACAATGCATTGCAACAATTAACTGTAGATTTTATTTAAAAACTAGAAAAGGAGGATTGAAAGGTTCATCACACATAGAAATAACTATTCAATGAACAAAAACATACAAATAACATAGCTGTATCAATATAAATAGCATTTATGTGTTAAAATATTACACTGTGCCAGGTAAACATATGCAATTATTTGTAAAGTTAGTTAAATAGAAAAATTAAAGGGTGAAATCTGTTCCAGAAAGCCATACACCTGTCATAGACTAGCAACAGTATTAAAATAAAATTTAATTCAGTGATATGTAACAAAGATGTCAGGCATTTTTAGTTAAACTGGAGAGTGACATTTCTATCTTAGCTTAATTTAGCAACACATTTCCTTATAATATATTTATGTTAATACCTCAACCCAGACCTAACTCAAAATAATAATTTTATACTAGAATAAATTATCATTTATAACAAAGAAAGAAAAATTAGAATTCACGAGTAAAATGGTTGCTTTCTAACTGATCTCAAATCTGTGTCTACACTGGGGATGTTGGTGCATATCTGTAAGCATTGCACTCGAAACTCAGGGAGCAAAGGCAGGAGACTTGAGAATTTGAGACCAGTCTGGTCTACCTAGTAAGTTCCAGGATATCTGGGGGTACAGTTTAATCCTGTCTCAAAAGAAAAGCAAGAAAACGAGACAAGAAAAAGCCCACTAATACATGCACAACCATACATAGACATGTGCATGAAATCATGCATGAATGCACGCACAAACACACACACACACACACACACACTCACACACTCACACACACTCACACAGATGTTTGACTTAAGGATTCACAACCACAGTTCAGGACAGAACTGAAAATTCAGGCAATTAACCCATTCCCAGTAATTGTTGAAAATTTTTGAAAAATAAGAAATAAAAATATTTATGTTGGAAAAAAAAGTGACAACATTTAGTTTGGAAAAAACCCCATCTCTCAAATGAGGACAGCATCAATTTCCACATCAGGCCATAGTCACTACACTTTATGAAATATCCAGAGAAAATATAAGCACTAAAGAGTGTCAAGTTAAAAATCTGCCATTTTTTTCATAAGTGGCTTTGGTTTGATTCATTATCAATGACAACTCTGGCAGAAGAAGAGTGATATTCACCAAATCCACTTTAGCTTCAGACAAAGCAGTTAGTGGAGGATGTTGTTATCCCCACCTCTCTATTTCTTTATAGAATGTCAAAACCAGAATTATATTTAAGCAGGACTATGAGATGATTCATGAGTGCAAGAACATGGAAGTACCCAGAAGAATACTATTTTGAAATCACAAAGACTTCATGGAAAAATAGGATAATAGTTGCCAAGATTGTTAGTGTTTAACACTGGACTCCTGATAGTTCATAGTTTTGAGTATTTAAAATCTTCTTTGAAAAGTCAGAAGAATAATTATTCTAGTATGGTGGACTATCAAATGATAATAGAAAAATGAGAAAATAGAAAGAGGTATAGGAAAGAGTTAGGGGAAAAGAGAAATTTTATTTTCTATTTTACTTAGAACTTGCCATGAAAAAACACACTGCTAAAATTTGCTTAGGGTCTATTTGCCAGAATGAGTTTGTGAAATAGGCAGGTTATCCATGCAAATAACTTTTCATCTCAATTGAAGAATGAATAATTTATGTTTCTAAGCAAAGTTTAAAGTACTTTCTATTGGCAGTGTCAGTTGAAAGTTGTGATTCTCAAAGGATGAAAAGTGAACAAGACACTCTACCAGGAAAATATCAAAACAATCAACTGCTCTTATTCTTTATTAATGACAGTGAAACTGAGGGGACATTGTTTTGTTGTAGTATAAGTTACACGTTAGGTTTTACTGTACAAATAACTGTAAGACAGCTTGATTTTTAATATACATCTTTATATCTACCAAAACATATAAAGTTCCATTTGAATCAAAGTATTATTACTCAGAAATACTTTGACTGTTAAAAGCATTTTAAAGTAGTGCTTCTACTGAGGTACCACATTCAGAGGTATATGACAACAGTTTGTTTCCAATGAGTCCCAGGAAGTTTCTCAATCTGATAACTGAATGCTAATGAAGTTATTCAGACTGAATGCCTCTGCATTGCTACTTGCATTTTTCTAGATATGGGGACTTGGTGATTTTTGCCAGAAAATAGAAATTGAAACCAAGCTTAGGTTATAATGACACATGCTATTGTCAGTGTCCCATATTGTCAGTTTCCCAAATACAGGGAAAGAAGTGTAAATAGATGATTGGAATGCTTGAGTTAAAGTGGACTAAGAGTCTAAATATTTGATAACTTCACACTACAACAGGTTCAACAAGAAAGGTTCTGTTTGTATGACTGCAGTACACTGTGATTTAACAAGTAATCATACGGAGTTTTATTGACTCAGTGTAACTATGTTTTCAGAAACTCTTTCATTTTAGTATAGAATTTAATATTTTCAGAAGTGAACACATAATAAAATTTAGTATATTTCATGTTACATTGGCATTCTATTTTTATCAGATACAAGGGAAGAAAGAAAAGAATGAAGGAAAGAATGAATAATTGTCCAAATAGCATGCTACTTAAGAAAATGTTTATGTTATTAACATTTCTTTATGTATGAAGATATTTTATCTTTTGATTAACTACTAGAAACAAACTACACACACACATATACACACACACACACACACACACACACACACACTCTGAGGGAAAGCACAAAGATATCTCTAAGGAAAGAATTAATGTGTTCAGTTGGTTTCAAAACTTGTATGTAATGCATAGCAAGGTAACTACAGTTAGTAATAATATGGTATGCTAAAAATAACTGAAGAAGGAAATTTCAAGTGTGCTTTCACAAAATAAGTTAGTGAGAAAGAGATGTTGAATATATTATTTAGTTTTGTTATATATAACTATGTATATACAGCCAACATTTTGCTTTGGGCACCCTTTTTCTCCTCCTGGGTTGCCTTGACCAGCCTTAATATGAGGGGATGTCCCTAAACTTATTGTAACTTAATGTGCCTTGTTTGGTTGATATTCCTGGGAGGCCTGCCATTTTCTGAAGGGAAACTGAGGAGGAGTGGACCTCAAGGAGAGGGGATGTTTTGCGGGTGGAGATAGGAGGAATAGAGGGAGAGGAAACTGTGATGAGGATGTAATATATGAAAGAAGAATTAAAAAAAAACACTCTATAAGGAAAAACAAAAAAAAAATTATTTCGCAGTTTAAATAGTAGTGATTTTAAAAGATTAAAAAAGTCACTTTAAATGTTTAAATATATTTGGACAGACCAACAGCATGTTTAAAAAAAGGAGGGGGGGATAATTTTCAGAAAAAAAAAAAAAAACAGCAAGGAAGCGTTTATGTATACAGCAGAAGGTTGATGAGGTAAAAGTTCAACATGGAAGAAGGAATGAGCCCAGAGGCAGCAAGCTGGTGAGAACAACAGACTCAAGTCCACTTGTTTTTCTCTAAATGTTTCATGGGGTCTTTTGCCCTAGAAAAGCAGACATGTCCACAATCTCTTTGCCTCTTTGCTGGAAGTGATGTATCAGAAAATGAAGTCCAATCTTATTTCATCTGTGTGCATGCGTGTGTGTGTGTGTGTGTGTGTGTGTGTGTGTGTGTGTGTAGCTAGAGTTTTCCTCCCTGGCCCACAGTCAGGACAAATCTCTGTCACCCGCCAGTCCCACAACCGCTCAGACCCAACCAAGTAAACACAGAGACTTATATTGTTTAAACTGTTTGGCCTAATGGCTCAGGCTTCTAGCTATCTAGTTCTTACATCATAAATTAATCCATATCTATAAATCTATACCTTCCACATGGCTTGTGGCTTATCGGCATCCTCACATGCTGCTTGTCATGGCGGTGACTGGCAGTGTCTCTCTCACTCAGCTTCCTGTTCTCTCAATTCTCCTCTCTGTTAGTCCCGCCTATACTTCCTGCCTGGCCACTGGCCAAACAGCGATTTATTTATTGACCAATCAGAGCATTTGACATACAGACCATCCCACAGCATGTGTGTGTGTGTGCGTGCACATATGTGTACAGATAATTCTGCACATGTGATATGCATACAGAGTCTCAGGAATAACCCAAGGTGTCATTCCTCGGGTGCCGTTCACAATTTCTGTTAAGTCCTCACCAAGACACCTAATGCAGCTGGCCAGTAAGCTCCAAGTATCTGTCTCTGCCCAACTCTCCAGCACTGGGATTAAAAGTGAGCCTCACCACACCCAGTTTTTATTTTCCGTGTGGTTTCTGTAACTCGAACATACTTGCCAAGCTTTCTCCCAGGCTCAAGGTCAGTTCCTACAGTGTACATGAAACAAGTGAGGCAAAAGTCTTGATTGCAAATGTTTGGACAAGTGAGTTGTTAAAACTTCACATGATTTAGAAGGAACAAATCCTAAACACAAATGGCCTAGCTGAGATCTCCTCTGTCTCTCACCAATGACTATTAGCAATGCATTGTGTTGTCCCACTGGGAGCAAGCCAAGGGTGTAGAAAGGTGAAGAGGCCTTGCTATTTTAACCAATGTGCTTGGGATGTCCAATGGGACTTAACAAACCACAGCAACAGCAATAATAAAACAGCAGCTGGTGGCTATGAGGGAGGAAATGAAACCCGAGACTCAGCTGTTGATCATGATGTACAACCTCATCAAAATGCAGGGAGGAAGTCTTCTGATCCACAGTGTATAAGATGGTAACGATCTCACAGTGTCGGTTCTGGTACAGGAAGCTGCTGAGGTACAGCGAATTGTGACCTACGAAGCATTTTATCTGGATCAAACTTCTAGGTATTATACTTTAAGAGCAAAATTTATTTTTCAAATCCACAAGTGAAGGGTTGTGATTACACTATAATGAGAAACAGTACATTAATCTTTAGTTCATTGGATCACAGCTAAGACATCAGCATGTTGCTCCTGAAAGACATGATACTGAATACAGTTGCGGCAATCAAACAGCTGCAAAACAACACTGTGAAGACACCACACTTTACTACTACCAACACCAGGGGACTGAGTGTGGCTCAGCACAGGATTGCTTTTATTTGAGTTATGAAAAAATAAAAGGTTAGAACTAATAACCGCAGCCTATGCTTCTAAGCTGAAACTAATGAAAATATCTAAATATTTTAACTACAATTTTCTTGGTCATATGATACTCTTGCTTGTGAATTTTAGATTGAATAGTGTAGATTTCATATCAATATCTGTATCCTGAATAGCCTTACTATCTAATAAGTATTTAAGTATTTATTTGTATTTTGATCATTGGCTCTGGGTTATAAAAACATAAAGCATCTACAATTTCTCATTAAGAGTCTATTTCACCAAGCAATAAAAACGAATACTGAATCTAGGGGCTTTGTAATTATAATTTGTAAATATTAACATAACATGATTTTAAAAATTCTCAATACATTATTCTTTCCTGTTTGTTTTCCTATTTTTAAGTAGTTGTGGTTGAATTAAGTAAAGATACAATTTGTAGGTTAGGTAAGAATTACTTCTATTTAATAATTTTGGCATAGTTTATTCTACAATATCTTAAATAAAGACAAAACTCTCTGCAGCTCTTGCCACCTCTGCTGTAGGAATAAAGCAGTTGGACAGCAAATTAGCTGCCTTGCTGCAATATGGTCTGAGCAACCATGTAAACAAGGAAATCTGCTAATCAAAAGCAATTCCTCATGAAACAAAGACAGCAGCTAATTGAGAGCATCTGATGCTAAAATAAGATTAACTTCAAAATGAAATCTCACACAGCATCTTGTAAGAAAGCTGCTGAGATCATGTAAAAGCCCGCAGCAGTTCAGAAGGGGAGATAATGGTACAAATGCTGTTTCTCACTCAAGCACGATGTTTTGCAAGCCTCATAATTAACATGATCCCTAGCAAAACTGCTTGACAGTGTATAAGAAAATGACAAAAATGAATCTCTTGGGGTTCCAAACACTAGCATCTATCTATAGCAAGCAAATCCACAGTCGACTGAGCCTTCCTCGAACTGCTTGATCTAACTTGTGCAGCTGCTGTTTTTACCTAAAGAGCAAGATAGTACATTATTGTGAATTCTGACCCGCTTTTCTTTCTGTGCAGATAGCTGTAGAAACAGTAGTAGCATGTTATTAGATAGACAGATTCATCCAGAGGAGAAGGACTGGCCAGAGGAATCATGAGAATGTAAGAGAAAGTTAGGTAGCAGATAAACAAATGGGCTAAGAAAGATTTCACATCAGGATGCTTCTCAGTGTCAAACATTGCTGGTTAAATGGAGAGAATTTGTTCTATGAGGTTAGAAAGAAGAAGGGAGAGAACTTGGTGCCACTGTCAGTCACTACATGGTGAGATATGGTGAGACAGAAGTTCAAAGTAACAGATCAATATTTCCAAGCTATGGATTTCATTTATTCTACAAAAGGAAATGACATCAACTGGACTTTTGAGACTATTCACGTGTAACCAGACTACATAATGTTAATATTTATAAACCAATTATTGTTCACAACATCATACATACAATGGGGTGTAAATACATACATAATAAATAACACACCACTGAGTAATAATGCACACACACACACATACACACACACATATATATATATAAATATATATATATGTATATATATATATATATATATATATATATATATATAAAGTGATACGTATAAAAGATCTCAGGAAAGAGGGGAAGAAAGGTAGGAGATGGAAAGGAAAAGGGAAAGAAGAAAGGAGGAAAGAATGGAGAAGAGACGTTTCACAGTGGTGAGAATCTGCCATTCTCAATGACTTGAGAAGCAGTTGTTTTTATCGTAATTGGACTAAGGTCTCATGTTGGCAAAGAGAAGATGCCTTGGTTATCCCTCCCAGGAGTTTCAAACACTATCAAAATACCTTCTGCAGTCAGAAAGAGAAAGAGATAACAGAAGGCAGAGGAGAGGATCAGGGCTCTTTCATACTCAAGATCAAATTTGTCTACACAGAGATAGAAATGAGTTTATCTACTTCTAGAAATGACAGTAAAATTTCATCTTTTTATGTGGCTCGTGTGTGTGTGTGTGTGTGTGTGTGTGTGTGTGTGTGTGTGTGTGTGTTGATAAGATCAATCTCATTTGCTTAACCCACTAAGTACCCTCTTAGCTGGATGAAAAATTATCTGCTTGTTTTCTTTTCTTTCTTAACAGATGATCTGAGAACTCCAGTGCCTCAAAAATAACCCTGGAATAGAAAGGCATCAACCTCCCACTGCTCTTTAATATTTCTTTCTGACTCATCATCAGTCGACGTGTTGCCCATCAGTACAAAGTGGCTGCTGATGGTGAGTCGGTGTTTTCCTACTGCTAACTCGGCTATGTATCCGAGCTCAGTGATACCATCGATTCCAAAACTGCAGGTACTTTAGTGTCTTAACTGTCTCCTCCCAGTTGAGCTTTCTTGTTTGTACCACTGTGAACACGGAGCAGGCGTAAGGGCTCTTAACTTTTAGCAAGTGTCTGAAGCTTCTGGAATGCAGCCATTCTCGCTTCTCATTTCGTTCATCTGAGGAGGAATATGATGAAAATCCTCTATTCTCAAAGATCTGATATGCTGTTGCTTTTACCATGATAAGTCTAATGTTCCATGTTGGCAAAAGGGCAGATGTATAGGTTGCGTTCTCCTAGAGTTTCAGATAGTGGCCAAAAGCATCCTCTTCATTAAGATTACCAGAATCACATAGCAAGGGCCTTTAATCAGTTGCTTTACATACTTTATCATTAAACTCTCCCACTTTTCTAATTTATTACAGTTTTTAAAATCCAATTGAATCTATTATGCATTGGGGAAGATATGAATAAAAGTGCCATTTAAGTCATATATAAATATTATCAGCTAACGGATACTCTCTGAATTCTGCATTTCTCTCTAAGTGAATGGTTCATACAGGAGAGAAAGGACAGCAGACAAAGGCATGAACAAATGGATATGAAGGCCTTCCTTAAAGGTGTTTGTATGGAAACATCCCATATTGAGGGGAATGAAAGTGTAAAACTTTAGCTGTGATTTTGTTTTCATACTGTCCAATTCATATGCTCTCCTTCAAGTACAAATTAGAAGCTCTTAAGAGTAGAAGGGTCCATGTACTTGATCCAAGCATTTCATTAAAATATAACACCAGGTACAGCAATTTAAAGAAGACTTATTAGGAATTTTTAAGCCTTAGTTCCTAGGATTATGAAGAACCACGCTGGCACTTTTTTGGCAGGAAAGTGACTAAGCAACCCACAGAAATACTTAGTGAGCCAGAAGGGCAAGCCAATATGCTCAGATGACTTTTTAAAATAGAGAAAATGAATTTTAAGTGCTAAAACCCATCTAGAAAGTAGTAAAATAATAAGATAACTAATATTAATACAGTCTGTTACCAGAAATTGATTAACCATCATCTTACTGGAAGAAAGGCTCATGGTATCATATGATTTTAATAACACTTTCTCACTTCTATGGTGAGAAATTATTTCTCTAGCCCACCACTTCATAGTAATATAGTCCATTATATATTAAACCTTCTTAGGATACAAAGAAAATACTCTCACCTCTATCCATTACCACAATCAATAAGAAGTCCATTGCTTTTTAAATGATAGCTACAATTATTTCAATATTTCAAGGTATGGGTATTGCTGTGTCTTCTATAGATCACTTCAGTAATATTTTCCCACTTTAGCATGTATGAATAAAATTAGTTCAAGTTATAATTTCAAATTTTTCTTCTCCTGAATAAGATGAGCTGATCATGTAAAGATTATGTTGCCAGTGGAATTTCCTCAACTTCCTAGTGTATTTTAAGATCACCACAAAATGGTAATATGAAGAAAGACAGAAAATATTAGTGAGAGTTTACAAAATTCTTAGGCCATGTGTGCTGAGATATTTTTAATACCTGTAGTCAGTAATTAAAGGCTGGAGGATCATGGACTATATGACACTTTATGTTCTATGAGATATTCTGTCAAAAATCAAAAGAAAAAGAAAATTCTTCACATTTTTTTAAAGAAATCATTATCATCTGAACCACATGATGCTAATTTTTAAGTGACAGTTGTTTTATATATTATTTTATTTCATACATTTTTATATCCTATATGTAAGTATATAAATAAAATATATTATTTCTCTAGAACTTTGGAGTACATGCCAATATTGCAATAGTGTACGAGAACGTGAGAGGTAGCAACTTGGTGTCCAGCATCATCTTCCTTTATGATCACCACTGTGCTTTACCTGTAGAAGAGAGAGAATTTTGTAAGAAATGCTAACTTAGATATCTACAGAAACCTAATGCTACAATTTGGATTCCATTGCTATCACTCTTGTTTATTTAATCACACTTTTTCAGTAAGAAGGAGGAGAGATTTGACTCTCAGATTAAAAATTGAGGACAAAAGAATAGTTAGGAGAGGAATATTTTCTGTGTGAACCTAGTGATTTGCTCCCTCTGTCTTCTTATTTCTCCCTAGCTGGCCACAAATTTTAACAGATTTGATAGTGTAATTAAGCATGCATAGGGATTCCAACATGCTACTCATCTTTCAAGATCACAAGTGAAACTGAAATCAAAACCACTGATGCTCTTGCTGGTAATAATGTCCTTAAAGAATGCTTCTGCCTAGGAAGAACAAAGCAGGGAACCGTCCACTCTTTTGCATCTTCATATTCTTACTTTTGGTGCCAACAATATGTAGTGGGCAGCTGTTCCAGCTTTGACCTGGAAGTACTACCCCCATTGAGGCCTTAGTAACTGTCATGCCTACAAGGCGGGGCCGAGACAGGAGCCCTTAAGACCTGAGATCTGGATGTGCCAGCTCTCTTGGTTCCTGGATCCTGAACGCTGGATGTAGACCAAGCAGAGTTTTCCAGAGAACATCACTGGACTGCATTACACCTTTCCAGGACCCTGTAACCTATCCCTTTACTTGTAAGTTACCCCACAAAATAAACCTCCCTTTTAACTACGAGGAGTTGCCTTAATACTACAACCAATAAAAATATGTTCCCATTTCTCTTCTGAAAGACTCTAGAGAGCAAAATTTACAGTTTACTCTTCAGGGAATGATGCTTTTGTTTCTCTCAATCTATCATTTCTTAGATATAAACATTACTGTGTGTAAACACTAATATACATATATATGCTTGCATTCAGAGTAGATGAGACACTGATTATTCCATTTGATTTCACTTTAGAAGAGATGGTCAGTGTTGATTTTCGTAGATATCCAATTTTGACACTGAGATTTGCCTTGCTTCCATTTCTTTGTTCTCAATAGATGTGGAGAGAGAGAGAGAGAGAGAGAGAGAGAGAGAGAGAGAGAGAGAGAGACAGAGAGACAGAGAGAAAGAGAGAGAGAGAGTTATGAAGTAGTGTTCAAATCTCTCATTCTATCTTGTTCCTTAATCTACAAAAAAAGCATACAGGTACACACTCCGCGCGCGCGCACACACACACACACACACACACACACACACACACACACATACACTCAGGACCCACATCATACATTCTAATTAAAAAGACATCTGTTGTTACTGTTCTGCCGCTGTTCTTGGCTGTGTTTAAATATATAATTTTACTTGAAATTGCAGCTGGTTTCTTAGAATGACATACATTTTTGTCTTTTGCTACTTGATGAACCTCATACTATTTCTGCTTCCTCTAGATTTTGATGATGGAATGGTTTCTTTGGGGGTAGAGAAAGAGCATAATAAGCACATTCAATTCTACTCTGGCCAAGCTGATGACCAAAGCTGGTGAGATAGGATGCCAACCGCATGACTGAGGCTCAATGCTTCCAGTTTTATCCCTCCATGATGAAACTTCTCTTACACAAGCAACTCAAATGGACTGAACAGGAGGAACATGAAAGAAAGAAAAACGGGACAGCCTAAAGCACACCTTCTAATAATGTGACCCTGCTAAGAAATCTGAGTGCTAATGATGAAGGCCTGGATGCTGCAATCAGGGCTCATGTTAACATAGCTATTTTTGATGTATGCCCACAGCCTGATTGCCAGGGGAAAAGACAAGATTTCAAAGACTGCCAAGTTCTTCTGTCACTGGTTTCAGCTTCCAAAGCAAGAGATGCCTTTCCAGATAATGCAGTAACTCCTCATTATGTCCTTTCACGTATGTGTGTCAGCCACTTATGTGCCTCACAGCCAGTAATTGTTCAAAAGCGAAATCTTAAAAGAATCAGTGCATACACTTTAGTATAGTCACTTGATTGCCACTTTATGTTACAGAGGTTAAAGCTATTCCTCTGAATTTATTAGTGAGCTGTCATTCTGTTCCCAGCAGACTATACATACAAAGAAATAATATGCAGACCATGATAAAATGCTAAACAATGTTTATTGGGATTGAAAACCCCTTTTCGGCACTTGGTATTTGATGTATCTGATGAAGAGTGACAAAAACCTTGAAATAACTAGCATTTCTTCATTGATTTAACTTTTTACTTTTATGGATTTACTCATTAAATTTGCCTCTTCAACTTCACTCATTTCTGAAAAGCAAATGAACAATAGTCTTCAAAATGCTGGTTCAAAGCATACAATGTTATATGAAACATTTAGATGTAAAGATTCTCATCTGTAAATAATCTCTGTGCCGATAGTCTCTCATTTCTGGAATGACGTGCATATTAAAAAAAAAGTATAAAAACAGTACCCATCCAAAACCCACTGAAAAACATTAAAGCATTTCCCTCGGGTCCATTAAATGCAGCTGCTTTGCTTGGGTGCTATTTTGCTTCCTTTGTGAGCGCTATTGGCTTACCCAGAATCTTGTACAATTTAAGGGGCTTTATGATGGCAGAGGAATCAAACAAAATTACTGTTCACTTTAATGATTCTCAGGTATTTTAACATGTCATTTTTACAAGAAGTTAAGGCAGCTACCTTGCAAACTTAGAGTAAATAAATCTATCTAGCCCACACAACATAATGTAGGAAAGAGTAGAAATAATGCAGTAGAATCAGTTTTCTTCTGACTTTGTTTTCAAATGAGAATAAAATGGAAATAGAAAGTGCACTGGTTCTCAAACTCTCTGAACCTCCTAACCGATATCATTCAAAAAGAATCTCAAACCACAATTTCAAAGAAGCAGCTCTAATTAGAGTCGGTGTGTATAAAAAGAAAAAGAAAAGGAAAGAAAGAGAGAGAGAGAGAGAGAGAGAGAGAGAGAGAGAGAGAGAGAGGAGGGAGGGAGAGAGGAAGGAAGGAAGGAAGAGAGAGAGAGAAGGAGATAAAAGAAAGAAAATAAAGAAGGCAGGAAGGCAAGAGCAAGACAGGAAGGATGGGAGGAGAGGAGAAAGGAAGGAAGGAAAAAAGAAATGAAATGAAAAGGAAGAGCATGAAGAAAGAAGGAGAAATTTGAAAAGAGGAGGAGGGCTAGTAAACGCAGGGCTGAAATGGAGAAGAGAATACTGGGGATGAATATGATCACTGTATTGTGTAGATATATGAAGTTGTCAGAAATGATAAATTCAAAGGAAGAATTATTTTAATAAGAAAAAATACTCCAATTATAATTTAAAGTCAGTAATTTTAAAACAATTTAAGTATAACATATATGCACAGAATGCTCAAAGAATAATATCACATGTTGACCCCACTCACATAAAGTAACAACCATAAAAGACCATATTTAAATGTTTTATTATTTATATCTAAAACCCTTTCCCTAATGTGTACTTCTTTTTCAACACAGACACTATCCTGATGTGATAAGTAAGGTTAGTTATCAGCTTAACTGGATGTGGAATCAACTAAAATCCAATATTCTAGGTATTTATCTGAATGACATTCTTTTTTTTTTCCCCCCCACATAACATTTTTAATGATTCTTTGCGAGTTTCACATCATACAACCTGATCACAATCCCGTTGCGGTTCTTCCATGTCTGCCTTCCTGATGACCCTCCCAAAGAAATAATAAAGCAAAACAAAAAAAAAATGTTTATCTACGTAATCGCTGGAGCACGGTCAAATTCTTAGTGTCTTACCCTTTAAATAGTACTGAGTCCTCCCCCTTCCACATCTCTGCCTGAAGCTGTCAGTTAGGGAGAGCTACAACTCTGCATGTCCCTCAGACTTTTTTTTAAGAGTTCTCTTTGGTGACTTCCTGCCTAGGCTGTTGCTCTTTTTTTTTTTTTTTTTTTTTTTTTTTTTTTAAATCTGGGGTGGCGTTTGGGGTGGCAGTAGGTATTATCACAGAAGCCTTGCATGTCTCTCCCTCTCAGATGTGAAAGTACCATGATAGATATCGCAGCAAAGGTAGTGTAATTACTGACATGGATCCACAACACACCCCCACAGTTGGGCATGGTCACGCATGCCTGGCGGGACCTAGTTACTTCTGCCTAGTCATTTCCGGCTCAAAAATGTCGTGTGACCAGAACCCCGTGTCTTTGTGTGGCTGCGTAAAGCGCGCAGTGCAACCACGTGATCTACGCGCAGGCATGGAACAGCCACATGGGCCTGTGTGCGCAGGCGCGGCCCAGCCTTTATAAGCCCGCACCATGATTCCCGGCCCCACTTCACTCATGTGTCTTTCCACAGGCCTGTGCACATCTGCCTCTCTACCTTCTCTTAGTAAAACTCTTGTTAGTGGATTCTGTTGTGTGTCTGTGACGTTTCCTCGCAGGGTAAGAGCGCCATAAATCAACCAACTCTCACCCTTCACGGTCAGCGGCGGGCACGCAGATATCATGGGCCTCCACTAGGTTTCTGGTGGCGGCACAGACCATGCATATGACCCTCTGCTGCTGTAGGACCACAAACCCAGACATGCCTCCTGGTGGCAGCACCGGCCCAGTCCTCAACAGGGCTTCATGTGGCAGGGCAGAATGCTTACAACAATGTGGCCCCGGGCAGCAGCATCACCCATGGATGTCATTGTGGCTTTGGGTTGGAACCCAGCCCACAGACCTCTGCATGGCCTTTGGGTGGTAAGTTGGGCCATGGACATCAACACAGACCCTGGCTGCAACAGTGCCTCAGACCCACATGCGGCTCTTGGTGCCAGCAAGGACTCACATCCATGTGGTGCTGCATCACCACGGTCTCAGGCAACAGTACAGGCCACTTGCATCAATATGGACATAGGTGGTAGCATGTGCCCTAAACATCATCCCAGGCCCCAGCAGGGCTCTGCTGAGTAGAGCACAGGTGGTCATAGTCACGGCCGACTGACCCCCAGCTGCTGGCTTTTCTGTTGTTTTGCCTCCCTGGGTGGGGGCTGGGCATGGGGTCCAGCTGCTGGCTCTTTCCTTCTGCCAGTGTGCCCTCTCTGAGGGACATTCTTAATCAGATTATTTTCACCAGAAAATCCCACCGTAAATTTGAGTGTCACACTCTGGTGGCAGCCAAGAAAAAAGGACATGGAAGAAGAAACTGCTTTCAGTCTGCTTGCCCCATTCTTACTGGTAAATCCATCTATCCTGTGGCTTTGGCATTCCTTTCCTTGAAGAACCAAAGCGCCTCCATTTTAAGCAAGTCCCTAACCCCAGTTTGAAACAGGCTCGAGTTTCCAATTCTCAGAACTGCTGACATAAACTCCAGGAACCAGAAAGTACAAAGTACAGGATATCAAGTTAACCATCTGGTAGTGACTGTTTAACCATGGAATGTCCCAACGGGGAGGGGGGCTTGGGGGAGCCAATAAGAAATGCTGACAAACAACCACCCACCTAGCAGTTAGATGAAGATAAGGTTTCTGGAAAGTCCCTAGAAGCGAGCCAATCAGAATTGTACCAGTACTGGCACCCCTAACTCATGTAACCTTGTGGGTTTTGCCTTTAAAAACTGAGCTTGCAGAGGGGCGGGCACCTCCTCCAGCTTCCACTGCATTGGGTGTGCTTGATGTGGTCCCTGCCTAGGCTTGTATTGCTCCCCAATAAAGCCTTACTTTTGCATTCCGGTACTCTCTCGTCTTCGGTGGTCTCCCTGGGGGTTGTGATCTGGGCACAACACCCTGATGTTATTTTTTTAATTAGTTAAATTTATTCATTTATTTTACATCCTGACTGCAGTTTACCCTCCCTCTTCTCCCATTCCCTTGTCCCACCTCATCTTTGCACCCTGACGCCCCCAATCCACTCCTCCTCTGTTTCTGTTCAGAAAGGAACAGACCTCCCATGGGTTGTCAACAAAGTATGGCATACCAAGTTGAGGTAAGACTAAGCTCCTCCCCTCATATTAAGACTTTGTAAGGCAACCTACTATGAGGAATAGGTTCCCCAAAGCCTGCCAACACATTAGGGACAGGCCCTGCTCCTACAAGTAGACCAAGCTATACAATTGTCATACATATGTAGGGGACCTTGGCCAGTCCCGTGCAGGTTCCCTAGCTGGCAGTCCAGTGTCTGTGAGCTCCTATGAGCCCAGGTTAGTTGTTTCTGTGGGTTCCCTGGTGATGACCTGGCTCATACAATCCTTCCTCCCTGTCTTCGACAGGATTCCTGGAGCTTATCTCAGTGCTTGGCTGTGGATCTCTGCATCTGCTTCCATCAGGTACTACATGAGGGCTCTCTGATGACAATTAGGGGAGTGACCAATGAATGATGTGATGGTATAACCAAGGCCATTTAGTGATTAAAAAATACTTTAGCTATAGAAGAAGATTTGGCATTTTGAAGTGAGAATCTTCATCAACCAGTGATCTAAAAGTCAGTTTGCTTGCTAGTATGAAACAATACAGAATTTAAAATGATAAGTGAAAAATCTCAAAGTACATTTATTTCAAATTCCCTGTTGAAGGAAGCCTGTATAAGAAAGAGCAATATCTGAACCTTTTCCAGCATTGTTTTCTATTTTAAGTGTTTCCAGTATACTAAAATAATTCTAGTGGCCAGTCTGGTTTGGATAACTAGTTTTAAAATGAACCAAATTGATTATACTTTTTTCATTTATGCCATTACTTTCAAATTAGATATTCAAAATAAATCCCAGTAGAATAATGTAAATGTCTAAGACAGTTGCAAAATGTTGCAAGATATTCAAACAACTGAAGCCCCAATCACTACATGTCATAAATAGATTAGCCTCTGTGTTTTCTTCTCACCTTTTTATGAAACTATATTTATCTGGCAAATAAATTAATCTGCAGATTCATTTTTTAGGTTAAACATACTTTTAAAAAATCATCTATAAATATAAAGACAACTTGAAAGTTGAACATTGATAAATATTTCTTTCAGAGAACCTCTTCTGACATGAAATGGGGAAAAATCATGTTCCATGATTGATGGAATATGGAAGGATGGTGGGGTCTAGCACAGCAGCAAGGTACTTTTTTTTTCTCAGTATGTAGCACAGACAGCCTTGAACTCTTGATCTTTTGCCTCAGCCTGCAACCCCAGCCTTCAGAAGTGGATTATTAAACAAGGACATCTGCTTAGAGAGGTGTTGCTTTGAATTTTCTTATGTTATGATGCCTTCAAAAGAACCATCATGTATATTTGTGATATCCTTGTTTATTCCATTTTGAGGTCGTCATATTTGTGACACTTTAAGGGGGTAGATTCTAATATTTCTAGGAGACAAAATCTCAAAACAAATTTCCTGATCTTTTGTCTCTTAAAATATCCACCCCTCTCTTCCATAATATTCCCTGAGACTTAGTTGTAGGATTGTTTTGTAGATGTATTGAAACTGGACTCCACAAGTCTGTATTTTGATTGGCTGTGATTTTCTGCAATGATCTCACTCTGTGGCAAAGAAAAGTTGCCTTGATGACGTGTGAGGACTGTATTTACAGGGAAAATCCGATAGGCGTCAACACAACTCAAAAAACTACAGGCAACTAATGAATGCTTAGAATGGGAGAAATAGTCTTCCCCCAAGAAACACACACCAGTTGATTACCCAGTACCAAAGGGTAAGTCCTGAAAAGATACATAGAAGTAATTCTATACAAACTGAGTGGTTTGTATGTGTATGCCACACACATACATATATACATATATATGCATGCAATAACAATTAATGATAAAAGAGGTCATGGATTTGAAAGAGAGTAAGCAGAGCCTATGGGGGGAAAAGGAAGGGAGGAATGATGCAATTATAACCTCAAAAAATAGAAAAATAAAAAGTACTGTCACAAGCTCTAACAAAAGCATCTTCTTAATGATTAATGGAAAGTTTAAGAATTTGTATTCAGGGTATTCAGCCCTCCATATTGAAGGTGCACTAAAAGCAAAGCCAGGCAAAGTTATTAAAATTCATGACAGAAACTCAGGACAATCAAAGAATACAGTTTTGCTATAAATATCCTCCAATTAGTTGGCTATCTGTGACTTGATGGAGATATCCAATCTAAGAGTTGTAATCACTTTCCCTCACTTCAATCATCTTAATGTATCCCAAATTAGTACTCAAATATCAAAATGTACAAGTGTATCCATAAAGGTATATGAAATAGGCTTCATACCTGAATTTAATTTAATTTATTTTTAACTGAATCTCAAATTTTATTTTATTAATAATTTCTATTCATTCTCTGTTCTATAAGGACATTTTCATACCTTTATATAATATATTTTGAATGTATTAACATCCACCTCCTTACCTTTTCCTCCTTTCACTTTCTCCCTCCCATTAATGACCTTTATTTTTAGTCTAAGAGAACTGTAGATTTACATGTATCTGTAAGCCATGACACGGAGGGATGACGGCCTGAGCCCCTTGCAGTCTCAGACCTTATTACATGACAGTGCAGTTTCACACAAGGATATTGACATAAGTAGCTGCAATGTAGAATATTTGCATTATCAAAATTGTTCATTAGTTTTGGTAATTGTATGTTCAGGCTTTAAGAAAATTCACCTGCTCTTCCAGAGTGACTGTATTTTTCTTTTCATACAGGAATGTGTGAGAGGGTGCATGCCCTGTGCCCTTGCTCACATTTGGTGAGCAATTTCACTTTAGCCATTTTAAGAGCTGATCATATTCTATTAGAGTTTAGATGATAATTTTCTATTATCTAAGGATGCTAATTATTAAAAAAAAAACTTTATGGGCATTTGTGTCTCCACTTCAGTAAAATGACCATTTCTGATTGAGCTTCTTAAAAAATATGTAAATCTAACAACTATATACATTGAAACTAAAGACAACAGTGTTTTGTTGGAAGTGTGTTTTGCAATAGCTTGTCTTTGTGTTGTCATAACAATATTTTACAGAACCAAAATTTTAATAGAATGATATTTAAAACAAATGCTTTGTCTTTTATGGATACTTCTTTCTTTACCAAATTTAAAGATTCTTAACTAAGTCTTAGACTTTGGAGATAGCCTCCTATAATTTTCAAATTTTACATTTAAGTCTCCCTCAATTTTTGTTAACTTTAAAAAGTTGTGAGAGAATTGGAGGTTTTGTTTTTGTTAGTATCTTCAGTGGTATTTATGGTATTTATTGTTGAAGGTATTCTTTCTTATTTTATTGGATTTCTGTTAATTTGGTATGCTATCATTGGTCTATTTCTTGGTTTACTACCCTGATACACTGAATTCTGTATCACTGTCTCTAACAAACTGCAGTTTTACTTCTATAACTATATAAAATACACCTTACAGTGGGCACATTGCTTCTTCATGTTGCCAAAGAAGTCTTTAAAATTCACAAAGTCTAATCAACATGAAAAATCTATTTTTAATTTTTTTTTTTTGTGACAGCATTTCTTTGTGTAGCTCTGACTGTTTTGGAACTAGCTCTGTAGAATGAACTGGCCTGAAACTCAGAGAGATCTGCCTGCCTCTGCCGCCCAAGTTCTTGGATTAAGATATATGCCACCCCTGACTGTTTTAACATGTAAAAGCTTGTTGAACATTTGTAGGAATAATATTCCTATATTCTTTAAATTATCAGCATTTTATAATATTTAGCATAAAACTCCTGTGCTTTAAGAGTTTTATTTTTTTCATTTGAGAAAAAAATACATATATATATAGTTAATGCACACATGATTATTGTTAGTATATAGAGATCAAATTGATTATTGATATTGATATGATTGCATCATGTGGGAGGTATAGCCAACAGATTTATGTCTGATTTCAGTCACCCTGTTTTATATAATGAGATCTAGGCTGGCCAGGGCTACATTGTGAGATCCTGTTGCAATAATCAAAAATTAGATTTTTTTTTGTTTTTGTTTTTGTTTTTTTTTTTTGGTTTTTCGAGACAGGGTTTCTCTGTGTAGCTTTGCGCCTTTCCTGGAGCTCACTTGGTAGCCCAGGCTGGCCTTGAACTCACAGAGATCCGCCTGGCTCTGCCTCCCGAGTGCTGGGATTAAAGGAGTGCGCCACCAACGCCCGGCTAGTATTTTTTATTATTCACCTTTTAATCTCTGACATTGGTGACTGCAGTTTATATCTTCTAAGTGACTTTTCCTTGCAGATTTTATCAGTGCCATCATACCAGTTACAGGTAGGTCATGTTTTTTCTTCTTTTTCATATGCAGGCTTTATATTTTGATTTAGCTCAACTATAATTTATAGCACGATAATGTTTAACAATATTATGATAACAAACAAAGGAGATAATGTGCATTCTAGCCTTATTCCTGATTTTAGGAACAACATGATTTGGTCTTTAAATACAAATTTTGGTATTACCTATGGCCAGTCTGCAGTGTGCATTATCACACTGAAGGAGGTACCCTTTACCGCTAGTTCCTGACGTTTTTAATGACAGATAGAAGTTGAATTTTTCAAATGCAACTTTTGTCTTGACATGATCACATGATTTTTCTTCTTCAGCTTGTTAATTAATATAGTAAGCAACATTACTGATTTTTACATGTTGGACCAATGCTGCATGCGAAAATAAGCTTATTTTTATGTTCAGTTTTAGAATATATTGTATTTTATCCCCATTTCTTTCATTTTCTTTTGTAATGGAGTCTTATTTTCTTATTCTGTAGTGCAGGCTTGCTCACTCCCTTTGTCTAAGTTTTGTTTCAAGGTAGTTCTGGGTTCATAAAAGGGCAATAGAAGTATGTATTCCTTTTCTGATTATGGAAAAGACTTCGTAGAATCACCGACATTTCTCTAGTTACTTGAGGGAGCTGTTTGGAGACTCCTGAAACTGCTTGGAGTGTACTCAGCTCCCTAAAATTTATAGGACTATACATTTTATCGAATTTCAGAACTCTTAAGCCAATGTTTTTATTCATTTTTTCAGTCATACCCTTTGTCTTCTTTGCTATTTTTCCACTTATCTCTCATATTCTGTTTATTTTCTGTCAATTTCCTTTTCCTTCGGCTTAGCTTCTGTAATTCCCTTTTCAGTCTCACAATTAACTCTTTTCTTTATTCTCTCTGTTCTGCTGCTGGTCCCAGCCATGGAGTTTATTTCTTTATCTTAGCAATTATAACACCCAAACTGATATGTTTTCTTTGTTATATATTATAATTCTATGCTGTGCACACTCAAGGTGGGGAAGACTTGTCTGTAGATGACGATATTTTCCGTAATTAGAAGACCCTCAAGTTATTGTAAGCAACGCAATTTTAATTTTAAAGTATCTGAAAATGCTTCTTAAGAAATATCAGGATTAAATTTTTATATCTCCCGTTGTGAAAAGCTAGTTTATTATGGCATTTACCTGGTTAACAGATGATGGCAATAAAAAGGCAGAGAGGGGAAAAGAAGGAAAGTAGTCTGGCTTCAAGGAGTTTAAGGCTATTGAATCAGACTGACCTTAATAAGAGACCCATGGAGCCGTTCACCTACTGGTAATGAAAATGAAATCTCTGGTTAGCAAGCTTGGCAGCTGTCAGCTCACTTTGAGCTGTAACAAGCCTGCTGATATTCATGTGACCCACACTATGAAGAGGATAGTCTGGCTGCACTGAAAGATAGCCAGTCCTGAAAATTGCTCCGGGAGATAGCAGCAGTGAGCATGCTCCCACTTCGAAAGGGGGCTCTGGCTCGGCTTGTGATGCCGCTGAGACAGGGTATCAGGGTATTCATTATTCATACTTCCTGTCACTTGTGAGGGATGCTGACTTCTGGGGTCCACTGATTCTTTCTAGCTTGTTTCTGCTTCTGATAAAGGAAGAGTACAGTGGGAGCTACTTTAAGAGTGGAAAGAGCTAAATGTCTTAACGATAAGAGAAACAATCTGCAAAATCAAAATTCATTGTGACTACATTTTTATGGGGAGCAGTTATGAAAAAAGAAATGTAATTCAAGAATAAATTAAAGCTGGTCCTATGACAGAATAATTGATTTCATAATTTCTTCTTCAAATTAAAACACCCTTTGAAGATGTCAGTTTAAGTCAGACATCCGTTTCCCTACTATTTGCTGTCGGGCTGGTAAACATGGAAAATGCTTCTGGCTCAAAAAAAGTCTAAAAGATCGTTTAAAAAAGTATTACTCAGATGGTTTGAAGAAAAAAAAAACACACACACATACACACAAGCACATCACATGCACATGTAACACACACACACACACACACACACACACACACACATACACACACACACACATGCAAAAAACTTGTCTCATTTTTAAGTAAATTGTGAACCAATGCTAAAATTCTAAAGCACAAGTTCTGGTTCTACAGACGTTTGCTTTCAAAAAAATGGTTCTCAACCTATGGGTTGTGACCCTGCTGGTCATTGAAGATTCTTTCATAGGGGTCACCTAAGACCATGGGAAAACACAGATATTTACATTATAATTTATAGCAGTAGCAAAATTACAGGTAAGAAGTAGCAATGAAAATAATTTTATGATTGGGGGTCACCCCAACATGAAGAATTGTATTAAAGGGTCACAGCATTAGGAAGGTTAAGGACCTAGAGCATGTGCGGGGGAGGGTGTGTGTGTGTGTGTGTGTGTGTGTGTGTGTGTGTGTGTGTGTGTATGTGTGTGTGTATGTTCATGAACGTATATCTGTGTGTGTGCATGTGTGTGTATGTGTATGTGCATATATGTGCATGTGTAGGTTTGTGCATGCATGCATTGTGCCTGTTTTCATATGTATATATGTATATGTATGTGAAATATGTATGAATGTGTATTTTCAGATAATTTAAACCATTTTATATCACTTTGAAAAAAAATGAAATTCAAAAAACTACTTTCCTTATTCATTTCTGTGAAAGATATTAAACCTATTTTTAAATTAGTGATGCTGGACTAAGAAATAATGCATTAAAAATATATATGAGAGATTTTGGGGTAGACATGGAAAGAGTTAGGAAAGGGGTAGGGATAAATATGACCAAAACCCATGAAATATTCAAAGAATTAGTAAAATTTTATACTAAAATATTTCTATTAATTCCTACCTATGAACTAGTTTGTGTCACACCCCAAGTTCTGAAGTCCTATCTCTATTGTGATGACATTAGGAGGTGGGGCCTTGGAAGGTATGTAGGACAAGGAGACACAGTCATCATGACCAGTCCCACATGGAGGGATTACTTCCTGTAAGAGGGGACATTCATGTTTCTAGATTTCTCCTCTGTGAGAATGCAGAGGAAAGCAACCCTCTGTGATAAAGCCCTCTGTGATGTTGATGTGATCTTGGGTTCACAGCCTCCAGGCTGTGAGAAATGTCTGAAAGTTTTGGCTACTCACTCTGTGGCTTTGTGTTATGGCAACCTGAGCTGACTAACCTGTGAAAGAAAACCATTTACTAAATGGTTCTGTTTTATGAAGCTAATTGCAAATATATTTGCATGTGATTAAGACTGTCCTTTCCCACTTATATCTCAAAACAATGGCACTCAAATTGTGCTATTAAGGTCTGCTGTAAGTGTGTGTGTGTGTTAACCTGGACATTAGCAACTGAAGTCAGACAAAATGACCATCTTTGTTTGATAGTTGTCATGGTCATAGTCAGGTACACAGTCCTTAGCAAATGGCTGTGAACCTGTCATTTCACTGAGTAGGAAGTGCCTGCAGTGAAGTTCCCATGCACATTTGGATTTTGCCTGGGATATTGCTTCATTTGTGCATCCTACTCAGCTCCACATGGTCCTCTAAATCCCTTAGTGTTATCTTCATGAGAGGTTAAGATGAAAAATCAAAAGTAAGGTAATGGTGACTGAGATCATAGAAGTATAAAAATATCCTATAAAATATCCAAAAGATGAAAGAGAAAATAAAGAGCATGGTCAGAACACCAGGGAGACAAAAGGAAAATGACAGAATGGGGACAGTGGTCTCATAAGGCAAAGTGGAACAAACCACAGAATGGGTAGCAGAGGAAGAGGAATCTCTGGACATTTGGACACTATAATCCAATCTGTAAAATGACTAAGAATACAAAGGGCTGAAGCCTATTCACCCAATGTTGTTGAAAAGATTTTGACAAATGGGAAGATTGTGTTTCCCCATGGTAGAAGTGGAGACTGTTGACTGCCTGGCTGGGGGTGGGGTGGGGTGGAGATGTGAATGGTAAATGACAAGGACAGAGATGCTAAGTAGTTCCTTTCAGATGATTTTGTTGAGAAGCATGGTAGGAAGGAAGGAAAGAAACAGAGGGAAAGGAAGGGTGCTAAATAAATGTTGATTATCTCAACTTATTTGTATTAGATTAGATTTGTTGCTCCTATGTCTCTGTAATCAATTACCTGACATTGCCAATTTAAGTGAGGTGAAATTATTTGGCTCACAGTTCAGAGGATATAGTACATGATAAAGAGTTTGGCATGACCTTGTGATTTGGTTCATGGCAGTGGGAGTTTGTAGCTGTTTCCCATCACAACCAACCAAGAAGCAGAGACTTCAGAATGTATATGGAATCAAGGGGTATAACCTCCAAGCCTTACTCAAGGGCCTAGGTCAGTCAGCCTCCCACCCCAACTTAAAACAGCACCACTAGCTGAGAAAGCAAATGTTCAAAATACATTAGCCTGTGGGGGCTATTTCACATTCAAATGGCAACATGGAACTAGATTTCTTAAAAAGTGGAAAGTACATGCAAAGAATAGAGAAGGGAGGGTTGATACAGATCTCTGATTATGGGAACATGGCCCAAAGCAAAAGTGTAAAGACCAGTTTTAGGCAGAAATCCTATTTCTATTGTGATAAGGAGAAGGAAACAGCAGCCTGTGAAAAATGAGAATAAGTTCAAGACTAGCAAGGTAGATAGGAGAAACACCTATGAAAAGTAAGTGATACATCAAGTTCAACGCTTGAGATTTAAAGACATGGGAAAGAAAATGTGCTGTTACCATATCATGTCATTTTCTCTGCCCTTTAAAAGACAGGCAAAATCTCAGTGTAATGGGTAGCAGTGGAGAAATTCTCAAGCAAGGGAAACAAGAGCAGGCAGAATCAGTTGGTAAAGAAAGGCTTTTATTAAGGATGAGAATATGCACACACTCAGTGTGCGCGCGCACACACGCACAGAGAGAGAGAGAGAGAGAGAGAGGGGGGGGGGAGAGAGAGAGAGAGAGAGAGAGAGAGAAAGAGAGAGAGAGAGCCTCCACAAAGCAGAAAGGAGACTCCAGAAGTCAAACATGATCACTCCTTGAGGGCTGGTGGTTTTAGAGTCACTGAAGGACCTTCAAAGGATAGGCGTTAGAGTTGGTCAGTTTGAAGAAAGGCAGGGTGGCTGATTGGCTCAAAAATGCCGTATAAACATGTCCTTGAACTTGATGAGCTGGTTCATCAGCAGCAGGCCTTACTATGGTAGGAAAAAAACCTCCTAAGCCTAAAGTTGTAAACTGCCAGATTTCTGTCTCAAGTCAAGATGGTGGGAAAGAAGCCGGGCAGCTTGGAAATCTTGTTACTATCCTTGTTACCAGGTCATAGCACATCTCCCTTTCTGTCTTCTTGTCAGGAAATCTGCATAACTCCTGGTCCCTTAGTTCCAGTAATAAAAGTTTCCTGAAGGTTACACATGATGGTTGCAGATGCTAACAGGACACTAGATCACAGATACCTTCTATACAAGCCAACTCGAAACAGCTGCTTATCTGAGCATCTTGCTTGTCCTTGGGATACGGAACAGGGACTTCAGCACTGTTACCGCCCCACTTGCCTCAGTTGGTGGCTACCTTTGCCCTGCTCAATGGCTGTACAGTATTATATTTTAGTCCTCAAAGGACACTTTCTACTTATTTCTTGGTTGCTGGCTAAACGTTCCTCATTTCTGGACTCAGGCTTCAGCTTAGGTATCAATCCACCCTCTTGTCTGATTCACTTTTTATCCAGACTATTTTATGTCAAAATCAATCTCCTTCGCTGGTCATCTGGTCACCACTTCAATATATTCTAGGTGACAAATAACTCTTGGAACGGAGAGGTTGATATCATGTTAACGTAAAATTTTTCACCACTGACAGGAAACCAGTGCTAAAGATTTTCAATATGTCATCTCCCTTGTAATACGGCTAATAAAACAGTGCTTGACCTAATATGTTTAATCATACTTTAGTGGCTGACAGCCATTGGTATCAATGTCAGAATCTTATTTCTCAGAGATAGTCTCTCAATATTTCTTCACATTCACTTTCTTTTTTTCTTTTTTCTTCTTTTTTTATTCAATTGTTGAAATGTTAGATCTTATAGCATTAGATCAACTATCATTTTGCATCTATTATTTTCATTTGACATAACCTCTAATAAAGCACTCTAATCTATGGAAAACAATAAAGTATAAAATAATTTCGATTTGTTTAGTTTTTGAAATTTTAATGAAACCTTTTTCTTATCTTTCTATTTTAATAATGATTATACTTAAGTTGATTGTTTTCATTTTGATTTTAGTAGTAAACAGAGATAATGAAAGGAAAAATAAGTTATTTTATAAATATGAGTCTATAAAAAAGTAAAAAGTCTTCAAACTTATGAGTTGTAAGAAATGATAAGAGGTCTTACACAAATACTAAATAACATAAATCAGAATGTTAATAAATAAGTATGATATAAGCTAATTCAACTTTTGCAGTTCTGAGGTTATATGAAGGACTTGCTAAAAAATAATTTTATGTATATTCAACACTAAAGATTCTAGAAACAGACCTAGACATGATAATTAGAGATTTTTAGAGATATGGAGAATTTGTATTGCCATGGGAAATTAAGCAAATGCACATAATATGGAGGTACTAGACCATGCAGAACAAAATTGTCTATGTATAAAATGGAGGTCCCAGGAATCTTCCTGAATGGAATTGTTTTATTGCTTAAATATGCACAGTCCAACTTTCATAAAGCCAAAATACATCCTTTATCATAGCATATAAAGAATTAACTAAAATAAATGAATCAAAACTAAAACTGTATTGTATTGAGATAGGACTCCATGGGCCTAGTTAAATCACAGGAAATTTTGAGAATTAATTTAGAAAAGAAATTCACATTTATAATCATGGCTATTTCTTCAATGTTTTGTGCTGTCATGGTTGGGGTGGGCCGTATATGAGGCCAGTTGTGTGTGTGTGTGTGTGTGTGTGTGTGTGTAGTGTGGTGAGTCTGTGTGTGTGTGGTGTGCATGTGTGTGTGCATACTGAAGAGGTGAGTGCTACTATTTAATGATCCTACAAAATGAGAATAACACCACCTTGGAATGGGAAAATAGCACCAAAATATATTTTTGATATTTTCACTACAAATAGATCTAATGTAACTGGTCCAGCTATGAAGATAATTTAGATATTAAACAGTCTTTAGACATTTTAAAATTATGTGTTTTTATCTAGTTTTGTATTTTATTTCAGTAAAACACATTTTTTAATTTTTTAATCATCTAGTTTCTATAATAGCATGTCCTTTAGAACCATCTACAACCTCAAATGATTTAGATGGAATATCATCACTTGGAAACTAGCTGGAGATGTGCTTAAAATAGATGTTGAAAGAAGGTGATGGGCTCTGAATAAGAAATACTTAATTAGATATTTGAAAAATCTAAAGTGTGTCAGTAACTGATTACTATGAAAAACAAATTCCATTTTTATACACTAACAGTAAAAATATTAAAAAAATGAAATCAGAACAATTTCATTTACAGATCATCAAAATAATAAAATGCTACATAGTATATTTAATGCTACAAGATTTCTTTGTTATACATATAAAACATTGTTGAAAGAAATTGTGGAAAATATTAATGAATGGCTAACTGTTTATATATAGAGAGATATAATATGTATCTCATACACATATGACATAATTGTGTGCTCATACAACATACACACAGAGTCATAATACACACATACATACACATACACACACAATTTTAGTGGGACAACTGTATATCAGTAAGACAATGATTAAAACTTACACAGATGTTAACTAAATTACACACATATATTATATATATATTAATACTTCAAACTTTTGGAAAATTGTAAGAGCAGATTTTTTTTTTTTTTTTTTTTTTTTGGTTTTTCGAGACAGGGTTTCTCTGTGTAGCTTTGCGCCTTTCCTGGAACTCACTTGGTAGTCCAGGCTGGCCTCGAACTCACAGAGATCCGCCTGGCTTTGCCTCCCGAGTGCTGGGATTAAAAGCGTGCGCCACCACCGCCCGGCGAGCAGATTGTTTTTTGTTGTTGTTAAACATAATTTTTTTATTGGTCGATGGTGGCGCACGCCTTTAATCCCAGCACTCAGGAGGCAGAGCCAGGCAGATCTCTGTGTATTTGAGGCCAGCCTGGGCTACAGAGTGAGTTCCAGGACAGGCACCAAAACTACACAGAGAAACCTTGTCTCAAAAATAATGATAATAATAATAATAATGATTTTTCATACAATGTATTCTGATCATGGCTTCCCTCCCCAGTCCCTTCCTAGAACTCCCCCACTTCCCCACATATCCAACTTACACCTTCTTGTAAGAACAAATATTTAAGGTAAAACATGAATTAAAGAGCAAAGACCACAGATGACACAAGTACGTAAAGTAGATCTTAGTGAAATTATTTAATGTTGATAATAATAATACTATCAAAAAAGGGAAACTCCAACTGTGTTTGTGTATGTACGTGTGTGTATGTTTGTGTGTGTGTGTGTGTATGTGTGTGTATGTGTGTGTGTATGTTTGTGTGTGTGTGTATGTGTGTGTGTATTGTGGGTATGTGTGTGTATATGTGTGTGTATGTGCATGTATGTGTGTATGTGTGTGTGGTGTGAAATGTTGGTGAGAAGGTATGGAAACTGGAATTTTTCATAAATAACTAGTGGAATGCATATATGTCATTTTTAAAGAGTCTGTCACTTCATATCATTATGTGTCAGTCAAAAGCAAAAATTACTTAAACCATCCTTAGTGAAGATAAAATTGCTTTGAGTTACATGACATTGGAGCAAGTAAACACAAAGTACAAAGGAAATGAATGAGATGCAAACTGCTGTTCAATGAAATCCCGTGTAAAATATAAATTTTTTTATTACTGCTTCTTCTCTTCCTGATTAACAGTGAGAGAGGCTAAAATCTAAATGACAGATGAACATAAGGAACCTTTCTAAAAACAAATGACTTTTTTTCAAAACATTTATTTCACGTCCCCTGAAATTTTTCTTTTTTTTGGTTTTTCGAGACAGGGTTTCTCTGTGTAGCTTTGCGCCTTTCCTGGAGCTCACTTGGTAGCAAAGGTTTGCCTGGAACTCACAGAGATCCGCCTACCTCTGCCTCCCGAGTGCTGGGATTAAAGGCGTGCGCCACCAACACCCAGTGAAATTTTTCATATTTTGTAAAAAAAAAAAAAATGAACATTTTTCATGTTTTCCCTCAAAACCCAGACAAACAAGACTACATGATTTAAGGATTTTGATATTGCATATATAACCAAGAACAGCAAAGACCAAGTACCAACTATTTCACAGAATTGGTGGCCACTTGTTATTGCTATGAAAAGATATAGATATATATATATATCAGTTTATTAATAAATATTTTCATGCAACTTTAATTCTAAAAGTTGCAGATACTATACTATAGTAAGCAGTTTGGAGTAGAGATTATATTTATCACATCAATTAGAAAATTAGAATTATGGCTGATTAGAAAACAGTGGTCATAATGATTTTTTTTCTTATATGCTAGTCATCAATGCGTACATACATTGTTACAAATTTGTACTTAATTAGTATGACTAAAAATACATGATAATAGATGGGATAGGGTAAGATAGTTCAAAAAGTTTAAATTAAGACCTAAGAACGTACAAGGCTTATAATACGTTTGGTTAGATAGCTCTACAAATGACATTGTGTGTGTGTGTGTGTGTGTGTGTGTAATTTTGTTTTTATTTACCATTACATTTAATATTCTACAGTGAGTTATCCAAGTGTTATGCTTCATATTCTACATATACAAAATGACTTTATAGTAATCTTCTATGCATTTTCTTTATATTTCATGGTAACATTGACAAGATTATGACAGGGATTACTAGGATTCTAGTTACTATCATCAAGGGAATCTTTTTTACTATGAAGAACTTGCAAAAAATCATGCTCCTAAATAAACCATACTCAGTGTATATACATCTCAATGAATTTCTCTATATTTACTATAGCCAGTCATAAGCTGTGGAGCTTCATATTAGTTTTTTTTTTTTTTTTGCTTTTTCTCTATTGAATACATATTTTTAACCAGTAGCCTAGCTGTTACATTTTCTATACTCATTATTGATGCCATGTATTTTCACTATGAATATTTCAATGGTATCTGTAGTCAAAGTACATTTGACACCTATACATTGAAATTTAATCCTCCACACAAGCTTTTATACTATTTTCACAGAAACATAGAACAACTCAACTTTTCTGAAGTGTATTCAGCTAGAAGGTAACCTGTGGTGATATTTTGTTTGTGCCCTCACAATAAAAGCTTGCCTAGAGATCAGAGCGAGGAGCTAGCCACTAGAGGCCATGCAGTGGTGACACATACTTTTAATTCCAGCATGGGAGGAGGAAACAGGAAGTGATAGGGCTGGGCAGAGAGAGGAAATAAGGGGAGGTGGAGACAGGAGCTTGGTCCCTTTCAGCCTGAGGAGTTGGTAGAGGCAAGAAATCTCTTTAGTGGCTGGCTCATTTATTGATCTTTCAGCATTTATCCCAATATCTGGCTCTGAATTTTTATTATTAAGACCAATTAGAATTCATGCCATAGCAACCCCTTCTAAATAATATTGAGTATTAATATTATGAAAGGACTTTACTATCAGTAAGTACTCTTTTATGATTTCTTCACTTTCTTTTTCCCCCTTTCATTAAAAATGAATTCTTTTCTCATACAATATATCCCTGTTACCCTTTCCCCTCCTGTTACTCCTCTCAGTTTTTTCCCAAATCCCTTCCCATCCAAATCCACTCCTATTCTGTCTCTCACCAGAAAAGAATAGGCTTTTAAGAGATAGCAAAATAAATAATGAAATAAAATATAAGAAAACAAAAACCACGACATCAAAGTTGGACAAGGCAAACCAACAGACAGAAGAGAACTCTGAGAGCAGGCACAGGAATCAGAGACCCACTTGTTCTCACACTCGGGAGTCCCATGAAAGTACTCATTTGAAAGTTATAATGTATATGCAAAGGACCTGGTGCAAACCCGTGTCAGCCCTGTGCTTGCTGCTTCAGGCTCTGTGAGTTCATGTGAGCTTTGCTCACTTGATATTGAAGACCTTGTTCTCCTGATGTCCCCCATCCCCTCTGGCTCTTACACTCTTTCTGCCGCCTCTTCCATGGAGCTCCCTGAGCTCTGAGGGGAGGAATTTGATAGAGAGATCTTATTTAGAGTTATGTGTTCCAAGGTCTGTCTGTCTGTCTGTCTGTCTCTCCCTCTCTGTCTCTCTGTCTCTCTGTCTCTCTGTCTCTCTCTCTCCCGTGTGTGTGTGTGTGTGTGTGTGTGTGTGTGTGAATGTGATGTGACTAGCCCAGGGACCGAGCATAAAACCAAATATTACTTTTTCAAAAAGGAAAGTGTAGTGGTAAAATGATTCCTAATGACTTTCTCTTTCTCCTATACTTGTAGATCAGGGCTTATTCAACCATCATCAGACAACTTCTTCCTGAAGCAGAAGGGAATATACACAGAGACTCACAGCCAGACATTACACATAGAGAGAGACCTTGAAACATACAGCTCTAAGTGGGATGTCTTCTTTTGTTGTTAGAAACCAGATGGATTTGACTTTTGATTGACAGTAGTCAGACTCTTCTCTTGTGCCCAGCTGCATTGATCATGGAGCTGTCAACCAAGAAGTTCCTCTTTCAGCAATATCTGTATTGCCAATATAGTGGCTCGGATAGCTTGAAAGCTACACAGCTGCCTTAAGAAAACTATATTCCTTTTGGAAGAAATACAGAAATCTCAGTCACTGGGACCATATCTCCTGCTTCACAAAGCCTTGTTCCAGCCATCACTACTGTAGATAACCTGATCCGGCCTTAGAACACTTTATAACAAATATGAAAAGCTTCAGTAAACTATAAATGTCCTGTGCTACTCTGAAATCACATTCACTTAGTTGTACTGGGGAAGGGATAACTTCCCTTACTGATACAACAGAAGCCTGTGGCTGATACAATGTAAGCCTTGTGATTGGTTCTTATGTTTGGCTTATGCACTGAACAACTGAGAGCTGTATTGTGATGAGTTCAAGTTACAATTTCACATTTTCATGTAATGCTCACACTGCACCTACTTCCAGGTCTGTGAACAGCCTGTTTATAGATATTTTGTGTGTTGCCTAGAAGATGCTGCAATACTTGGACCAATGAAACACTGAGTCTTGTCTTGCTAACTCACAGACTCCATCATTCTTGGAGGGTATGGGACTGGTGTTGTGAACAACAGACATTGGTGGTAGAAATGGCATCCATAAAAGTAACCCCAGAGAAGACAGGAACTTCCATGAGGAACCAGGACAGTGACCACAGAAGTCAAAGTAGCTCACACCAAAGCAGAAGATAAGGAAAGGAAGAGAAGGTACAACATAATGTTGTGGAAGGCTAAAGGCTATGAAAGGCCAAACTTCTCAGTGGAAGAGTTCCACCGACCACCAAGTCTTAAGGATCAAGGTTTGAAATAACCAAAGCCTGAGAGCTGTGATGCTATCTTTTGGTAACAGGTGAAGTGTCTTGAAATTCAGGGCCTAGGAACTATGATATTAGCTGGTACTGATTGTTGCTATGACTATCTACTACTAAAGGATCAAGATTATACTTACCTAGTTCTGAGCCACCGGCAATAAGGCACAGAACAATAAGCTTGCATCATAACTGCCTACAATATTTTCTTGTATGTTTACTTATTTATCTATCTACTTAGTTAATTATTGGTCTTTAGAGACAGGATCTCTCTATGTAGTGCTGGATGGCCTAGAACTGGCTGTGCAGACCAGGCTGGCTTCAAACTTACAAAAACCTCTGACTCGTGTGTGTTGGGGTAAAAGGTGTGTGCCACAATTTCAGAATCTTATAGAATTGTTGAGACCTAGTAAATAGTTAAGTTTTGGGTTTTTTTTTTAAGACAAACAGAAAAACCCACAAATGGAACAAACAATTCTCCCAAATATTCAAGCAATTGTTCTCCCATACTCTATACCCATCCTATTCCTAACCATTGTCCTTGAGAAACATGTATCCAGTCATGTGCTAGAACCATTTAGCAATGCTCTCACTGACATATGGGAATTTGCCATCCCATTTAAGTATCAGCATTTAGGGAAAAAAAGAAAACAACAAGAAAACAAAACACATGTACACAATCCAGTCCAGGTATCCTTCTTTAAAAAAAAAAAAAAAAAAAAAAGGAGTCTGTAACATTATTTTTTAAATTATAGAGTACCGGCTGCTCTATATGATAAATGAAGGCATTCACAATATGGAAATAACCTATAATATCCCCGTAAATCACATTCTTATACTTACTCTCTTACACCACAAAACTAGCAAATCCTTTTCAAAAGTAAAAAATATTTTCACATCTCTTTCTTGATGTAGAATAACTAGAATCTCAATCTTTCTGTGTTCTCTCTCCCTCCCTCCCTCCCTCCCTATCTCATTCTCTTGTATTAAAATTACTACCCTATGTAGTGGGTAGCCATTCCAGCTTTGATCTGGAAGTTCCAACCCCCATTGAGACTTTGGCAACTGTCACGCCTACAAGGCGGGGCCAAAGAAGGCCCCTGGAGACCCGAGATCTGCATGGGCTAGCACTCTCTCTGTTCCTGGACCTGAGACAGTGGAGGTGGACCAAGCAGAGCTCCAGAGAACACTGCTGGACTGCGATACACCTTCCCCAGCCCCCGCAACCTAACTATCCCTTCATTTGTAAGTTACCCACTAAATAAATCTTCCTTTTAACTACGTGGAGTGGCCTTAATAATTTCACCAAAAACCCTATAATCTCTGTTAAAGGTTATTTTCTTTGTAACATGTTCAGTTACTTGTTCCTGCCATGAAATCCTCTATTTTTTGTTTGTTTGTTTCATGAAACTCAAGGCTGTACACATGGGCAGCATTCCATAAGTACGTCTGAGGCCAGGAGCACACTCATGTTATACCAGCTACCTCATAAAGGAGTTATAATTTTTGATAAAATGACAAGAGAGCAGGATATCAGTGGTGAGTAGGGAGGCAGGAAAGTGGAAAGCAAAGGTAGAAAGGAAGAGGAAATAAAAATAATGTAAGATTCCCTATTAACACCCAAAGTTTATAAGTGTAGTCTGTATGTGGCTACCTCATTCCCTCATACTTTTAAAATTTTCCAGTCTTTACTCAGAAAGATCACTCAATATGTCTTCTTTCATGAAAGGTAAGGAAAGAAATTCTCTACATGTTTCATTCCACAGAGTAGAAATGCAGATTGGTGATCAAGTACTGAAATACTGGCCTCCAACCTAAGTCAGAAATGGATGCAGGATTTCAGATGCTGACTACTACAGCTCACCACAGTCACCATCTGCATCCAGTGATAAACACTGTGTCCCCAGCAGGCTCTTGTGTTTTAATGCTTGGTGCCCAAGTGATGGCACCATTTGAGAGATTGTGAAACCTTTGGGAGGTAGAACACTGAAAGAAAAGAAGTCACCAAGATGGCCTTTGATGTCCCAAAGCCTGGCCTCACTTCCCATTTTCTCTGCTTCCTGTTGCCTGGCCAGACTCACAAGCCACTTCCATGTTTTCTCTTCCATGATGGACTGTCTAGCCTCTGGAACTGTATGCAAAAACAAACCCTTTCTCCTGCGAGCCTTTCTGCCGAAACAGCAACAGGAAAGTAATTAATATGTGGGCTGATCTTACAAGTCAAAACATTGATTTTTTTCCTATAAATTCCAAAGAAAACAATGACAGAACATTATTATTTTTACTTTATGCATACTCATCAGTCATGTAGTTCACTGTTACTTCTTTCATTAAAGTTCTCTTTGATTTTATTTTACCTGTTAAAGCTAGGCCCACTGAAAGTACTCAACAATAATTTGACAAAAAAATTAATAATATTAAAGCTGAATAATTTGCCTTTATACCTTGAACTTTGCATATCTCAAATGCACACATGGTATTTTTACTGGATTGTTAAACCCGAAAGGTATAATAGCAAATTGTTCTGCATTCCCATTTTCTAGATATAAATGTCCAAGATTGATTATTTTATAAGCAGTCCACAGGACTACAGGGGCTTGGCAGGACCCGAGAACCATCTGACTACAAATGGTGCCCAACATGTTGACTTGAGTTTCCACCTGAAACTTGAGAGAACTTAAAAAAAAAAAAAAAAAAAAAAGGATTCTATAATGGAGCTAAAAACAGGTTCCTACTTGTCTCTCAGCC
>CABHPQ010163131.1:0-48499 GCA_902168405.1 Peromyscus aztecus | reverse complement strand
ACATGGAGCTCACAGATTCCACTAGGTGTGCTCCAGGACTCAACTTGTCTCCACCCTCATAACTGAGGTTGCTCATGCCTGTCAATCCTGACTTTTATGTGGGTGCTGGGGATCTGAACTCAGATTCCTTGGTTGGCTAGCAAGCACTTTAGAGACTGAGCCATTTCTCCAACCCTCACTATCCAGCATTTGATGACATCATTGAGGCTCCATCACAGTATAGCCTCTGGAATGACACTCAAGTTCCAAGAAATTTCTTTGGATTGATAGAAATAAGAACTTACAAAAGTCTTTGCAAGACTATCAGCATCCAGCACCATAGGGTGTAGACAAAGGCAGTCAGATTTTTACAGTGCTATCTGTCAGATTCAGTTTTTTTACTTTCTGTGGTAGATCTTTTCAAACATGCCTGAACATATGAATCACTTGGGTTAAACAGACAGACAGACACACACACACATACATTCCATGTCACTTTTACGAACAAGGTAAGTATTTCTGAGGATAAGACACCTAAAGATATTTTTTTTAAATCTCTCTTATTCTGAAACAATATTTGGACCACTTAATACTATTTTTGGTACCTCTGTGCACAGTAACAACAACAACAACAAAATACTTGTTGGGTTGGGGATGTAGTTCAGTAGTAGAGTATTTGCCTAACAGATACAAGTTCTTGGGTTCAATTCAGATTTGCAAGCATGTATGCATGCGTGCATACATACATACATACATACATACATAAATACATACATACATTCATATATTTCTTTTTGGTTAAGTCAGCAGTTCTAGAAAGCAGCAACTATAACACTCTGCTTACAAAGCACATATATTATTTTGTTGCTTTTGGACATATTCATCTAACAATACTTGATTGATTTTTGTGTACATACAGGACAATTAATAAAAGAGGCGTAGTATACAGATCTTACAAAAGTAGTATCCTCTAAACACTCATTAAGGCTGGACTTATCTGCCAGTTGTAGAGTTCGTGTGGAGCATGGGTAAAGCCATGCTCATCCCTAGCACTTCCTAAAAATCAGCTGGGTTGCTGGAGTCATACTTGTGACCCCAGTACTTTGGAGGAACAGCTACAATTGACCTTCCTTTAGTGAGAGCCTATTGTGGAACAAGATAGAATTCTCCTTAGAACTTCAGTGCTCGACTATGGCACACATGTTCCAGTTGGTGTGACATTAGATTATTTGATTTCAAATCTCATGCTTGAGAATGCCAGTCCCTCCTCCTTTTCCTTGTCCTTATTTTTAACCTACTATAATGTCAGGCTTTAATTCAAACTGTTTTAAAACATAATGTGGTACCTAACATTTACTAAGCTTTCCTGTGCCTCAATGCTAACCAATAAAGATTGATAGCAACATACAGGAAAATGAAAGTGAGTGTCCTCAGGGTCTCTGCAGTAGTGGTTTAATGTAACCACATCTGTAAATATGACTGTAATGGAAACTGCAGGTCTATGCTTGGTGGCTGTGTTTATATGTCCCCATGCATCCATGAGAGTGATGCATGACAATGTTTATTAAGCCTTGTTGTGCTGAACTGCATTTTGCAGTCTCACCATCCCATAAATGCCTAGCTCTCTTGCTTTCTACTCTATGATAACCCTCTGCTCATGCTTCTGTGCATTAACCCACTGCAGAAGTTTTTACTGTACATGTGCTGGGTTTCCTATTAACAGCTTGTTACTGAATATAGACGGATCTCAATACTCACCCTCATAACACCATAGGCAGAAATCAGTAGTGTCTTTACTTTACATTTGCCTTTGTCTACAAAGGCCAAATCCTGATAATTTCAGTAGCTACTGAATATTCTGAATTCATCATGCAAGACTTTGTATCCAAGCAGCTTTAGTGTGAGTAGTGTGGCCACACATAAAAGTGAGAATCCTTCCAGCATTCCCTCAGCACTCTCCTTCCCAGACATCTGCCATACTTGTCACCCTGGCTTGAAACATAAGTACATGGACGTAAATTTCTGAGAATATCAATCAGTAAGGGACATAAATATGTCAACATTCTACTCCATCCTTTGTTATGCAAAAATCACTTGGATCCCAATGTAATGAAATATACAACCTTGTTCTTAGAGGGCAGAAAGGTCTGTCATTCATTTCCTGCATTGATTGGAATAGAAATTAAAATACAGTTAGAAAAGAGTAAGGACAAAAAACTGAATACGTGAATATTCTCTTTAAAAATTTAAATTTATATGTATATGTATGTGTATATGTATATGAGTGCAGGTACTTATGGAATTCAGAAGAAGGCTTTGAGTCCCTTGAAGCTGGACTTACAGAAAGAAGGTTGTGAGCTTCTGATGTAGGTGTTGGGAACTGAACTTGAGTCCTCTGTGAGAACACTGCACACTCATAACTGTTGAGCAATCCCTCCAAACCTTGAATATTCTCTTTATGGTGAAAATGCTTGCTTTCCTATAGTCTAGTTTTCATATTGTCTTATATTGTTTTTGATAATTTTCTATCTTTGCTTCTTCTGCCTGCTGATGTTATTATTCTCCTTCTGTTTCTCCAACAGTTAGTTCTCATGGGGAATAAACACTGATCATTTTTTTCTCTTTGCTCAAAACAGATAGATTGCCAATGTGATCTACAGAGCCAAAGTGGTCTTTCTAGAAGTACAGTCATGACTTAATACACTTAACATTCATCCATACTGATCATAGCCAGGGGTGGTCCTGGCTTGATGATAGGCAGCCAATGGAGCCAGTCTTTCATTTGGCAGCTGTGAGAGTTCTATGATTATCTGTTGCTGTGGATATCGTTCTGTATAAATAAAACACTGATTGGCCAGTAGTCAGGCAGGAAGTATAGGCAGGACAAGCAGAGAAGAGAATTCTGGGAAGCAGAAGGCTGAGGAAGGGAGGCACTGCCAGTCGCCGCCATGACAAGCAGCATGTGATGACGCCGGTAAGCCACGAGCCACGTGGCAAGGTATAGATTTATAGAAATGGATTAATATAAGATATAAGAACAGTTATCAAGAAGCCTGCCATGGCCATATAGTCTGTAAGCAATATAAGTCTCTGTGTGTTTACTTGGTTGGGTCTGAGCTGCTGAGGGACTGGCGGGTTAGAGAGATTTATCCTGACTGTGGGCCAGGCAGGACCAGAAAAACTCTAGCTACAATCTGTACTAAGGTGGAGGGCTCTGTTGTGAAGCTCATTTTGTATCACACACTAGAGTGAGAGGAAATTATTTTTTACACAGGGCCTCATGTTGCCCAGGCAAAGCTAAAACCGGCTATATAGCCAATAATTACATTAATCTTATGATCCTTCTGCCTTTATCTCCTGAATGCTAGGGTTATAGGCATCATTGCCCTATCTGGCTTATGTGATGCTGAGAATTGAACCCAGGGCTTTCTGTGTGCTAGCCAGGCACTCTACCAACTGAACTATATCCCCAGCCCTAGGGGGATATTCATATTTTAAATATTTGTTTTATAGTACTTCTAAGGTTTTCTATACTTTTGGGTTTTTTCTGCAAGTTTTAGAATGACATCCTTTATTCATATGAAAGCTTGCATATAAAATGAATGTAAATAAATTACCTATTTTGGAAGCATGAGTTGATTGGGAAACAACTTGTCAATAATTAAAAGAAGGAGTTAAAGATCAATGTCAAATAATCTTAGATGTAATCTGTCAATCCCTTAGGTTTTGAAGGACAATAGCCATCCTATTGGCCACTATATGATAATGATGGTATTGTCATTCATTTATTCATTCAAAATATTTAGCAAGCATTGATGAGTTAGAAACTATGCATATGTGAGGTAAAGCTAAAGAGGGTATAGCCATTAGTCCTTACATTTCCTAACAGAAGGGAAGAACATGGCCATTATGCTTGCTTCTTGCCAATCTCTTTGTCCGGAGTGACATTTTATGATCTCTATTTATTAACTACCCTCTGACCTTCATTAGCAACTTGTATGCCATGCCGTCTAACTTGCTTGGACTTAAGTTTAACTCTTTAGTGTCCAGGCACTTAGCCTTTGATACAGACAAGTGTCTTCCAGCTTTAACGTAATGGGGCAACACAATAATCTAACCCCATCTGAGAATCAGTCAAAAACTAGGACACAGGAGGACCTGCTACATAGAGGCCATATGACTGGTAATGTCCATATGAGAAAGAGAGGAGGAAGGCTACTGTCTATGACAATGGCTAGGGACAGGGAGGAAGAAGGGTGTTCTCCTTCCTCTAATCAGTATGCCTGTGCTTGCTTCTGTTATTTACTCACAAATCAATCAGTAGAGGCTATCTTTATCCATTAGACTATTAAATGTCAGAGATGAAGTTTTTCTCATAGAAAATGGTGCCTTGTTAGGCAAGCATGGTGGCGCAGGCCTGCAACCCCAGTACTTAGAGGCAGAGGCAGAGGCAGGAGGACTGAGACTTACAGCCAACCTAGGCTACATAATGAGATTCTGTCTTGAGAAAAGCCTTGTGACTACTGATTAGTCTAATTATTATTTCAGATGGGCTCACACTGGTGATACTTGAACTCTTCTAGGTATGTGATTTAGATTAAAATATTCTATAAATGTTCTCCATCCTTGCTTCAAAAAGTAAAGCACCCAAGAGAGCTTGTATTATTCACCCTAAGGATGCTGTCCTAGATAAATTACTACATGATTATGTCTAAGAACTGAAGAGTTCTGTCTGCCTGCTGCCTGCTTAGGAAACCAGGAGCTGTCTCACAGGGATGGCCCATGTCATTTGGACAACTCACCCAACAGTAAAGAATGAGAGATTACTCAGCATCAGGAAACATATCAGCTTCACACATGCACAGTGTGCTTATGTGTGTGGTATATGGTGTGTGTATTTGTGTGTATGCTTGTGTGTTTGTGTGTATGTGTACATATGTATGTGTATTTTTGTATGTTTAGATGGGTATCTGTGTGTATGTGTGTGCATTTATGAACACTCAGATGGGTGTTTGTATGTGAATTTGTATGTGTGTGTGTGTGTATGTATGCTTGTGTGTCTTGCAAGCCTAGATCTGACTCATATACAAGAAGGACAGAATTTTAGCCCATAATCTCTATAGAATTTTCCAAACTGCTTCCAGAAAGATCGAGAGAATACTATCCTAGCAAATAAAGAAACATTTACAAGCTTTTGGGGATGATAATGACCACAGACAGGAATCTGCAGCATAGCCTTTCTGGGAGGTGAGGTGAAGTGAGGATGGGGCAGACATGGCAGACGTTTGGAAACTGTGACCCTGGGAGGTGATTGCAGTGCCAGATTCTCACAGTGATAGTAGGTTAGGTCATTTCATCCATATTCAGCAGAGAGCAAATGCACGTGATTTTTAAACTTGGCTTCAAGGGATTGGAGGACCAACAGTGTTGATTCACCCTCAGAACAAACATGGGAAGCCCTGAGGCTTGATTATGAGAAAGAGAAGCAACAATGTATCTAAAGAGAGTATAAAGAAGTTTGGAATAGCAAAGATGTTAAAAACAGACAAAGAACAAAGAAATTAATATGTATTATTATCAGGGTGTATGAGGTACAAATGCGTTAAACAGACTGTTTTAGGGTCTCACATCACTGGGAAATTTAAGAAAAATGCAAATCATATTGGGCTTAAAATACTAGAATCACATGCTCCAATCTGTGTAGAAATTCCCCAGTTAATCAGTATATTACTCTGAAACTATTTAAGACAGAGCTGAATTATCAACAATGAATTTTAATAATGGAAGAAAGAAAAATTACATCAAGTGCATCTTAAAGAAAGCACTTGTAAGATAATAGACCTAGATGTATACACACACACACACACACACACACACACACACACACACACAGGAACACATACACACAGGAGCACACACTCATGAACCCCCCCCCCAACAACAGCAGATGTAAATAATTAAGCATTATAACTAAAAGGCAAAGATTATGTCTTATATATAATACAAAATTCATTTGTGTGTTAATTGTAAGAGTTATGATTAAAATAGAAAATACAAAATGATGCAAGTAAAATGATAGAAAATGTTGGATCATAGAAACTCCAACTAAAATGAGTCTCTTGGCTGTATGTTTATTACACAGGAGTTTTAAGGTATTGTGGAACCAAGACTAGACAACAGCTAGCTCTCCCAGGATTTGGCCATTATCCCGATTTTCCCAGGATCCCCTAAATATGGCAGCATCCCCAGACAACGGAAAGTAGTCTAGAGAATATGATGCCCACATTCCCAAGAGGTGGGGTGGATGGGTTTTAGTTGTTTGGTGGGTTATGGATGTTTGTCATCATTTAATGAGGTTGGTTTCAAGTTGTTGCTGGTCATGGTCAGAAAAAAAAAGGGAACAAAAGAAATGAGATTCAAGGATCTCTTTCTAAAAAGAAAAAGGGGGATATAATATAGAAATGATAGGATAAAAGGGTAGATTGTTGAGTCTGCTTTTGAACAGTTATTTGTCTCAAGTATTTTACATTGGTATGGAATTTTTTATATTGATACAAATTTAAGGTTATTGTTGTTACACTGTATAACATGTTTCTATTACTTGTTTAAGGTATTATACCTATGCATCTCATTTAAAAATGAAAGTTTTAGTCCCTGAAAGCTATTTAGGAAAATATAATCATTTATAACAGTCAAACTTACAATCATGTTAGCTATGATTTCAGGGTCATATAAAGACATAATTTAAGTGGGTAGGTGATCTTCAAACCCTTCAAAGACCTACAGAATATGACATTTAAAATGTTATAATAACATAAAGTTTTTCATGACAATGAGACATGTCAGCTCCTGGCAGCATCTATTACTTCATAAAAGGATGATGGGCATCTAAAAACCTCCATATGGAATTTACTTTCTTTGTGGAAAAGTTAGCCATTGGGGCAAGAAACTGCTCTTGCCTTGACTGCTGACAGTATTCTGTCCAAACTGGACAAGAAGGACACAAAAGAGTGACTGCCAAACTTTGGCAAGACAAGGTAGGACAGTTCTTCAAAAATTTCCTGCTTCATAGAAAAGTCTGTCAAAGATGGATGCCCCAATATTACAGAGGAACCTTGGGTGACTGTCCAGGCACCCAGCTATTTCTGTCATTTCTCATAGTTTTGGAAGTTGCTTGCACTGCACTTCCTGTTTACTCAAGTAGTATTATGTCCTTCTAGAGTCTTTGGTGGAATTGAAGACTAGGTATAGTTGCAGTTTCCTTAGTTATAATAGAAGGTAAATTAGATGCAGAGCTTTGGGCTCATCAAGATAAAATAAATAATGGACTATTTTCTCCAAATACGCCAAATACAAATGGACTGGATATTGCAAATGTAATTCTTACTTGATGATTGTTCTCATTGTTTATAGTTTTATTATGTTAGAGTTAAAACATTTCCATTTTATTTAGACAAAAAGGGGGAAATGCTGTGGAATATTCCTTTACACTATGTGAAGATATGTCACTGTGATTGGTTTAATAAAAAGCTAAAGAGCCAATAGCTAGGCAGGATTCTCAGGGCCGAGAGAACTCTGGGAAGAAGAAGACAAAGTTGCCAGGCAGATGCAACGAGGCCTGACACGTAGATAAGGTAAGAAGCCATGAGCCATGTGGCAGCATATAAATTAATAGAAATGGGTTAAGTTATAAGAGCTAGTTAGAAACAAGCCTAAGCTATTGGCTAAGTTTTTAAAATTAATTATAAGTCTCCATATGGTTATTTTGGAGCTTGTTGGCGGGACATAGAAAGACTCACTATATTGAGTAAGGTCTTGTTACAGATAGAAGATGCTGTTGAGTAACAGCACCCCCTCTCACTCCCAAGATTAAAACAATCCATCCCTCAGGATTCTCCTTAAGCAGTAAGGTAAACAACTCTAAACAGCTTTAGGAAGTCCCTGAAACTGACTAGATTCACTAGGGCCCTCCATACCACAGTAAGCAATAAAAGCTGAGAGTCCCCTTAGGCTGAAGGAAGCTAAGCTGCAAAGAAGACTCTCAGACAAGCTAAGCTGCAAGAAAGACTCTGATGGGAAGAAGCAGAAACCAGCTGAGCTGCCTGGAAGAGGTTTAGATCAACTGAGGCATCTGGAAAGGACATTCTCCAACCTGCTGAGCCATCTACAGACTATGCAGTGTGCTCCAAGTTCCCAGCTTTGGGAGCCGTCACCCATGTTTGGGTGGGCTTTGGTGATGCAGCTGTCTTTGAGTATTTCTGCTCCTGTAAGTGACCCTCACCCATATTCCTGTAAGTAACCCCAATGAAACTCATGGTTTACCAAGTTGGACTTTGGTAGTATTTGTACTTAAAAATATCAACACACATGGAACATTTCCCCTCTCTCTTTCTCTCTCTTCTCCATATTAAGATCCAAAGGAATTTATTTAATCTTTATACTCTTTCATACATCCCTAGTATCAGTAGGATAATTACCACCCTCCACCCAGTAGATATTCATGATCTAATTTATATAATGTTAGTTTACACAGCAAAAGAGCTTTTGCAGATAAAATTAAACTGAAGGCCTTGAGATGGTAAGTTTGTTCTCTGTAGTCCAGGTTTGCCTAGTCTAATGACTAGCATCCTTCTAGTGGAGGCACAAGGACAGTTAGAGCCAGATAAAAAAGTGTGATGGCAGGAACTGAGTTCTGAATGTCACTGTATTGCTGGAAAAGACCATTTAGGGCAGTGGTTCTTAACCTTCTTAATACTGTAACTCTTTAATACAGTTCCTCAGGTTGTGGTGACCCCCCCACCATAAAATTATTTTGTTGCTACTTTATAACTGTAATTTTGCAACTGTTAACAATCATCATGTAAATATCTTATATGTAGGGTCTGATATGCAACCTCCAATGGGGTCATGACCCACAGGTTGAGAATCTCTATTCTAGAAGATGGACTATTTCAGAAGGAGCAGGTCTACCAATACCTTGACTTCAGTCCCTAAAGTCCCATATTCAGATTTCTGAGTTCCAGAACTGAAAGAAAATAGATTTGTGTTGTTTCAAGCCACTTGCCTGTTGTACTTGGTCACAGTCCCAATGGAAACCTAGTAGAGTAACATGGTTTTCCTTACCTATGATCCCTCTGTTGCTTGTTCCTTCTCAGGACATTACCCTAGAAAAACTGTTAAATCCAACCCCAAGTTAAATGCTTGAAAGATACTGTCTCCTAATCTGTACTTTTTATATCAAATCTGGAAGAAATCCATGCTTCTGAGATTCCAGAGCATCTATGCATTTTGTGGTCCATTTATCTCAGATTGCATCATCTAGGCAAGGTGAAGTTGAGTTCTGGACTTCATTTCATGGACTTCAGACATACTAGACGTACATGCTTATTGAGTGAAGAAACTACAGAATGCTGACACATTTAAAACTACTTTTGGTAAAGATAAGTCAATAGTTGACATTTGCATAAAAGTGGAAAAAAATAAACTGTCACATACATTGGCGACTTCATAAGACCCACTCAGCATCTGTTCCAGGTAATGTCTTAGATCTCTGATTCTCTTATGATCCGAATCTGTAAATGGTAAGTGCCACCAGTGAGGAAATCTGTTTTAAAAGAAAGAAGTGGTACTTCGGTCAGTAGGAAAATCAACCTCTTTTGGGGTGGTCACAAAGCTAACAGCTGCACCAGTGGAGGGCCAAAAAAAATTAGAAAAAGCCAAGATGTACAGGATTGATCCTAGCCATTTCATAGACACAGTTGCGGTCATTTGTTCTACTTTAGTCATCACTGATATCAACACTAATTTAATTTAATGTTACATTAATATGATCTTTATTACTGTATTTATAGCAGACTACAAATGTTTCCTCCCAGTACATGTAGGGGCTAATACATAATTTCTGAAATTAATGACTTAAATTTTTTCAAAGAGTTCTGATTGTATTGTTTCTTAGGGCTCTTGACAGATATTATTGCATGATATAAATTAGACATGTCATCTGGTAGCATCTGTGTGGTGGTATTGTGTTCCCCAAAATATTGTGTACTTTAATAAACTTATCTGGGGTCAGGGACAGAACAGCCACAATATTAAACATGAGGATAGGCAGTGGTAGCATACGCCTTTAATCCTAGCATTCCAGAGGTAGAAATCCATGTGTTCAAGGATACACCCAAGCATGGTGACCCACGCCTTTAATCCCAGAAAGCAAGCCTTCAATCCCAGGGAGTGGTGGCAGAGAGCAGAAAGGTATATAAGGCGTGAGGACCAGAAACTAGAGGCATTTGGCCTGGAGAGGCATTTGGCCTGGAGAAGCATTTGGCCTGGTTAAGCATGTGGCTGGTTAAGATTTCAGGCTTCTAGCAGCAGTTCAGCTGAGACCCATTCTGGATTAGGACTCAGAGGCCTCCAGGCTGAGGAAGCAAGATCAGCTGAGGATCTGGCAAGGTGAGATAGCTGTGGCTTATTCTGTCTCTCTGACTATCCAGCATTTCACCCCAATACCTGGCCTGGGTTTGATTTTATTAATAAGAACTGTTAAGATTCATGCTACACATCTGCTTCCATCTGGCCTTACTCTTGTGAGTCTCACTCTTGTGGCCTCACTCTTGTGAGTCTCACTCTTGTGGCCTCACTCTTGTGAGTCTGACCAGAAGGCTTCTCTGTGATTTACCTGAAGACTACTTGGTGAGTTGGATTTAATATCAGTTGTTTGGTGGGATGACCTGTTAGTGGTCCCATCTGGTAATATATTTTTATGCTTAATTGTATCTTTCTAGAAACTTACTGTTGCCTTTCCTGATACTTCTGCTTGTTAATGCAGATGAAGGTCTGCCTACAGTGCTTCCTGGAAGGAGAAATGAGAGGGGGTGTGAAGCTTTTTCAGCAAGCACACAGAAGCAGGTGGTGACTTCAAGTCAGGGCATTCCCTGCTACTTGTTTTTGTTTGTTTGTTTGTTTGTTTGTTTGGAGACAGGGTTTGTCTGTGTAGCCCTGGCTGTCCTGGAACTCACTCTGTAGACCAGGCTGGTCTCGAACTCAGAGATCCACTTGCCTCTGCCTCCTGAGTGCCAAGATTGAAGGTGTGCACCACCCCTGCCTGGTATCCCTGCTACTTGTTAAAAAGGTCATGAAGGTGCAGAATGGATACATCTATATACTTAAATTATTACCTAGTAACTAAGTAACATTTAATATTTTAAAATAGTTTATTAATCTAAGGATTAAATTAGTAATATTTTTTGGTCTGTGCTTACTTATGAAAGTTAGTACCAATATGTAATTGGTCTATAATATAAAAAGTAATTACACACATGCACACATATTGTGGCAGTTTTGGAAATGATCTGGGCAATTAGATTGCTTAAGTTAGTTTTAAATATAACTCATATTTCTATGTGCAAAACTTCCATATTTGTATAATGAAACAATTCAATCTTTGTGATGTTTTATAGACACTGAAAATTCTAAGTATAAATATGTGCACAGAATTGAATTGGGCTGTACTAGTGTCGTTCAGTCCATCTAAAGCTCATCTACTCCATGCCATGTGGATATTGGTTATTGAAAAGTGTCCTTATGCTGTTTTACCTGACACTACCGTCATATTCTCTCTAATTTTATTGAGGGGAAAAGCAGGCAAATGAAAATGACTTTTTTATTTTTATTTTTTGTTTATTCTTTGTGCTTTTAAGTCCTGATTTGAAAATAGAGTTGTTCTAGTAATTAGGGCAATTCATTTTCCTAGTACTAACAACAGGGTTTCCTTGTCCTTTTGGTTTGGCCCTGCATGTTTTTTAGATTCTGGAAGAACACACAACAAAATTCTGAGGCTGAGAGGAAAGCATGAAGAAAACCAGGAAGAGGAAAACGAATCTCGCCTCCTCCAGCAGATGAGTTTAATGAAAGCCATTCGTTCTAAGAAAATCTCCCAGCCTGCGTACACTTGGAGGGTACCGGAAGTACAGATGGCTCATTGGAAGCCCGCTATTGCAGGCTATGACTAATTAGAATTTCATTCTTCCTGACTGTGACTTCCTGATTTTTTTTCTTGGATGGGATTTACAGAAGTCACTTAGGGCTTCCCTCAGTAAATGTAAGAGTCAGAGGAAGTCTTGTCCTCTTTTTCATCTCTATGTATGATCTCCAATCTTGGCCCCGTGGGAGTGCCAGCCCACAGGAGCCGCTCAGGGCACACAAGGCTAAATGTCCCTCCCTCAGTGGGTGCCTTATATGGTTTGAATATCAACTTAGCTTCATTGCCAGGCAGCAGTCATGTGCAGAGCAGAATCTTAACTAAGGCTGGAAATTGAGAAGAGGCATGTGGAAAGAGGTGCTCACACTTCTGAAGTTCTCCACAGTACACAAGAGGCTTGAAAGGGCAGCCTTTATAAATTTACAAATTAACAGAGGTTAATTTATAGTGTTTCGTGACTGTTAGTGGATATGATGACAACGCTTGATGTTGAACTTTGCAGCTGAAGTTTGAAGATTTTTTTTGCTCGTGTTTCTTTTTTCTGATTCTATTTAAAAAAAATCCTAAACCTGTGCATAGAAGTTTCCAGAATGAATGCACTTTCCTCTCATGTTCCTGAACTGCTGTCTAATGTCTTGTCTTCTAGGTATTAAAGATGTTCATGTTTCAAAATGTCTATGACAACAGCAAACTTACCTTTTCAATATTCCAAAATATCTCTTCACCCATTGACAACTTGTATTTATGTTTTAGAAGGTGACTAAACCAAAGAACAAATATGAATGTACATAAATATGTGTAAAGCATGTCAGGTCATAAGTGGCCACTAACAACATTAAAGGTTGGCTTGCTTAACAAAACCCCTAGTGCAGATGAAAGAAAAATCAAAATTTGGTTTGCCTGACTGCCAATAGCATAATTTCTGGGGAACTCACAATTTTAAAGTTAAAATACAATTTTGCTATACAAAAAAAACCAAAGACCTAAATTTGCCCCTTTTTAACTAACAAATATTCCAAACTAGATGAACAGTAGTTGTTCTCATTGTAACTATAATTAGCTTTTGTTTAATCTTTTCCATTGTTACAAAATGATCTCAGCAACTCCTTCAAAATGTACATGAAATAAATAACATTTAGATCATGCAAGTTTAGTAGTCAATGGTTAAGAAAACCTTGGCTTGAGAACAGCAAATGTGAATTATAAATAAACCAATTGATATTATTATACCCCCAGGACAGAAATTCCCTATCCTTCTTTATGTGTATATATGTGTGCTTATATATGAGTTTCTAAATTTCAGTTATTGTCAAAAGAGTTGGCATGTTGATTTAGTTCTGACTTTCAATTTCAATTCCGTTTTTATAGAAAACAACTGAGAAGATTAAATTTTAAAACAGGGAATAAAACAATTTTTCCAATAAGTGATGAAAAATGAAAGAGGTTCTGATTTTTTTTCCATCTACAAAAATCAATGGCTGGAAGCAAAAAGAGAAAATTGCCAACTATGTTCTGCTTTCGGCTGCAAAGGGCTCTTTGCTGAGGCTCTGCTGGGAGAGCATCCTGCATCAGACACTGTGTGTTGCTCCCAAACAGGAAATCTCTTGGCCATCGTTTTCCCCCTTCGCTCAAGAATAAGCTCTGAAGGCCAAATAAGGTGAGGGGACTGTGCCTTACTCTGGGAGAGTCAGCGATGAGAATTGCTTCTGAATTTGGCTGTGAAGTCTGGAAAACTGCTCAAATGACTTTCTGGTCAGGCTTTTCCTGTTGTCGCTGAGTGTCACCTCGATCAGGTATAGCTGCAGATCAACAGGCAAAAATCAAAAGATGGAGATAAAACTTGTCATAGATCCTAAAACCTGCTTTTAGGTAAATTAAACAAAGAAGGAAACTTTCTGTTAAAAAAAAGTATCATCAGAGCTGAGGGATGCTGTGGGATGTTCTGTATGGCAAACGTGTTGCTAATAAATCACTGATTGGCAGTGGCTAGGCAGGAAGTATAGGCGGGGCTAACAGAGAGAATTAAAAGAACAGGAAGGCAGAGGGAGGCTCTGTCAGCCACCGCCAGGACAAGCAGCATGTAAAGATGCCGGTAAGCCACAAGCCATGTGGCAAGGTATAGATTTATAGAAATGGATTGATATAAGATATAAGGACAGTTAGCAAGAAGCCTGCCACGGCCATACAGTTTGTAAGCAATGTAAGTCTCTGTGTTTACTTGGTTGGGTCTGAGCGGCTGTGGGACTGGCAGGTGAAAGAGATTTATCCTGACCGTGGGCCAGGCAGGAAAACTCTAGCTACAGAGGGACACAATTTGTAATGCCATGATTACCTATAAATAAAATGTATGAGGATACCATAATTTTATGTTCTGGCAACATTGCCTAATTTCTGCTGTCCTTTCTTGTAGACACTTTAATTAGCTCTTGATTTATATTCTACCATAGGGTAGGAACAGTTCCCTCTGAAGGTTCTCCACTAATAGCTCTGGTTGTTATGATTTTTCTTAAAACATCTCCTTAATGGCAGTTCTCCACTTGGAACTGATTTTCAATTTGCATAGTAAAACCATCACGCCTTACAGGGATGTGTAGCAGAGTCTTTGGTGCAGATTTTGACTTACGTTGTTGTGCGTCTTGCTGAACCCTAATATTGTGGCTCTCTGAATTGTCCTGGTGTTATGCAGGATGCAGGATTCGTGGGGAGGAGTCTGAGGGGCAAGTTTGGCAAGGCTTGTGGCTGGCATCTGTGCCAGTATGTGGATCAGGTTATTCAATTTAACTGGGAAACACTCCAGACTTTCCTTTATTTTCCTAGAGAAGTGGAAAAGACAAGACAGTAAGAAACACTCCCTCTATCAGCTGGCTTCGTTTATAATTGGGCCCCTTATGTTTGTCAGACGCATGTGTGTTTGGAAGGGTGAGATGAAAATTTATATATACAAAACCCTGCTATTAAATATTGTGTTCCTATATATTGAGTTCACATCTGGAAGTTATTAGGAAGTATAGAAAACACTCTCTTGGTGAGATAGAAGACATCATCATATTCTGACAATTTTTAGAAGTTTGTTTTGGGCCAGTGAGAGCTGAGCAGATAACAGTGCTTGCAGTTGAGCCTGAGTTCGATCCTGCTGGGTGTCCTCTGACTCCTGCATGGGTTCTGTGAGCACAGGTGCAAACACACACACACACACACACACACACACACACACACACACACACACACGTGTCGAGAGAGAGAGAGAAAGAGAGAGAGAGAGAGAGAACAGACTTGGCATAGTGTCACACATCTGTAATCCTAGCATTGGGGAAAAGTGAACAGAGAAAGAGGGAGACACACACACACAAAGAGAGACACACACAGAGAACACACACACACTCAGAGACAGACAGACAGACACACACACAGAGGCAGATTCACACAGTGAAAGAGAGATTCAGATACATGCAAAATAAATAAATAAATAAATAAATAAATAAATAATGAAATTAATAAGTTATTTTGTTTTATATTTTTAGAGATTATGATGTTAAAACAAATTAATTGTAGTTCATATTCATTTAAAACCTAGAAAGTGAGGTAGGTCCAAAGCTGCCTAACACCAGGCATGGGCAACCTGTGGCCCACATGCAATCCAACACAAATTCACAGACATATAACGTTAGGAGATTACTTTTGGTAATGCTTTTGTTTGGTTCTGAAGCATAAATTCTGTAAATGACATTCTGTTGCAATGTCAAAAGGTTGAACGTGCCATTCCCACTCCTTCCCTCCTCCTCTCTGTGAAGGATTCTGAAAACTATGGCTCAATTTCATTGTTCATTTTTATTTTATTTCTGTATACTTTCATTCCTCTACAAGTTGTCTTAGAAAAATTCAGTATACTATAATAATGAATTTAATGCTTAAGTACTTTATATGAACTACTACTCACTCTTAGTGTTTTTTTTTGATTGTTTTGATTTTGGAGTTTGATTTTGAAAGCATAGTTTTTAGTACTCTAATGATATGATGATCTCTTAACATAAAGTTTTCACCCGTTCTTGTATGATATTTTTCTATTTATTCCCTTCTAAGAGCAACATTGAAATTTGCTAGTTTCCTTTAGTTCTGCCCTCTTTTCCCCAGAATGATTGGCAGTATTAACCCATCAGTACCAGAAAGCAAGCAGCATGCTCATTCTCTCTGTTACATTCCCCAGTTTCCATTGGCATTGTTTTAAAAGATTCGCTTTTATTTTTATTTGTGTGTACACTGTAGGATTTTATATTGGATATGAATGACATCCTTTTCTATCCCATAAAAATTTCTAAATACTTCTAGATTTTATTAAATTTCTTCTTTCCATTGAGGTGACAAATAAGGCTTTCAGTTTAATTGCTTAGTGGCTGTTTGAATATTTATCTTGTAATCGTTTATCTGAACTCTTATCTGAAATCATGTTCTTGATAATCCCTTGGGATTGTTTTAATTGTTATCAAATTCAACAGGGGAAAGAAGATTATCACATAGTTTCACTATCAGTGAGGAGGCTTCACGTTTTCCCTGACAATGGGAATGCTTATAATTTTTCACTTTCAGAAGTATGATATTTATCTACATTTCCTTTCATTGTGGGCTGCTAATGTTTTGGGAGATGAATAGATATAATCAAGCATAAAATTTCTGGGTTGGCATGCATCAACATTATCATTCAATACCCCTTTAGAACCAGTCCACCAGGAACTAGATGGTAACAGTGTACTTCAACCATGTTTAATAATGTTCCCTAACTTTAGCAATATTCAGACTCATTTATCTGTTCTAGTCTCTAGCTCTGTTTGGATAAGTTTCAAATTTTCCCATTATTATACATAAATCGATGTTAAAATTATCTAAAAATCATTGAAATACAGCTCTGATCCCCATTACTCATTTCCACACTCTTCATTATTTTTGATGATATTCTTGGAACTTACAAATTCATGAATCTATGCTGTAGTACAAAGTATCGACTTTAAAGACAGGAAAATAATAGTAACAGTATGAGTGTATTACCAGTCATTATTTATGAGTGTTTGTCCATTCCTTCATTGGTTCATCGATCCAGTAAATGCTTACTGAGCACTTTGATGTGCTGGAGTGGGAGGCTCTCATGAGTGATGCTGTGCACTCAGCCCTCACACAGCACTGGCCACGAACCGTCCATCTTGAGTTCTGATGCACTCACTTCCCACCTGTGTGGGGTGTAGGTGCTCTGCTCTCACATTGTCCAGGAGTTATTAGAAATCTTAGGCAAAGTGGGGCTCTGTGAGTGGTTTCTGATTTCTTTAATATGTATGTGTGTGCGTCATGTATGTAGGTGCCCTTGGAGGCCAGAAGAGGGTATCTGATCACCTGGACCAGGACTTACAGGTAGTAGTGAGCCACCAGATCTGGGGCCTGGACACTGAACTTGTGTCCTCTGGAAGAGCAGTAAGGGCTCTTAACTACAGAGCTATCCCTTCAGCCACTTGCCTTTGGTTTTGAGGCAAATTTTCACTCATATCCACCTCTTTTTACAGGCACCATGCCACATATTGTCATTAAATATCACCCATCCAGTAGTTTGCCTTGACAGCAATAGGATTCCAGCCTCTTAGGCTTGATGTTTCCAGATAACACTGGATATATATGTATATGTACACACACACACACACACACACACACACACACACACACACACACACACAGGGAACACTCTAGGACTTACTTTGTTTAATGGCACTATTAGCAGGAGTATGCAGAATAACTTTTTGGCTTGGGTAATAGTTGGCTGGGGGCGGTGCTCATGCATGTGAGGCAAGTATTCTACTACTGAACTATGTCTCTAACCTTTATGCAGAGTATTTTTTATAAAAAAGACCCAAAGCTACAGCCAGAAGAACCCCAGCTCTGAGAACACCCCCAGGCACTCTTGATAAAGAATGTCTAACTCCTCTGCTAGGCCCGGCTCTGCACTGCGGCAAACGGCTGATGGAGCCAATCAGAGTGTCGCCCTCAGGAAGTCTATGCCCTTTGGCAAGCACCACACTAAACGCTTCATGATAATCCTCTTATCCTCCAGAAAGACAGTAAAATTATTTTCTCTGTGGATAAAAACAAAATCCAAGGGAGATTCAGTGCCACCAAAAAAATAAAAATGTAATCTAGGAAGTCGTAACCAGAGAGTCCCATTCATATTTCTCTAATTCTGAAGTCCTAATTCTGTTTATAAATTTTTGATAATGAAAAAAACCTTTCAATTTTGTCTTAACAAGGAAAATAATCCACTAGGTTTAGTGTGGAATTCCCTGGTGTGGTAAAGGCTGTGAAATGTTCAGTCTTTGATTTTTACTCAGGAATAATGTGTAGGCAGAAAAAACAAACAAACAAACAAACAAAAAACCCTAACAAATATTTCCATCTACCTGAAGAGATCAATAATCACATTTCTTAAACTTTAGACTCTGTGTTTCTGTTTGTTTGACTGATTGCTGCTTCTCTTTTGGGGGACCTAAACTGGCCTCCAACTTGAGATCCTCCAACCTCAGCTTCCAGAGTGCCTGGATTGCGAGCATGTGCCAGCATACCCAATGTGTTCTATCTGAAAGTGTCTATACTCTGTATTCTACTTCACAGCTAATGTGTAATTTCACATAAAAGTATATATTAATAGTTTAAATAAATTGCCTCTCCTCAGAAACAACTGCCTCCAAAAGGTGCCCTAGGAATGTACGCATGGGTAGGTGCTGAATCTCTAGCTCTGATCTTCATAGTAACTTCTAGAACAATGGAAATTTCTTTTAAAATTAAATGTTATATTTTTACGTGTGTGGTATATATATGTATATGTGCTAAACATGCATATGTGGTTTATGCATATCTGTATATGTGTGTGGTATACATGCATAAGTGTTGTGCATATCTATTGGCATGTGTGTGAAGGTCAGAGACCAGCATTGGATGTCTTCTTCAATTGTTCTCAGCCTTTTGTGACCGAGTGTCACTGAACATGGGGTTTACCAGTTTGGCTAGCCTAGTTTGCCATCAGGCCCAAGAAATATCTTCCTGGCTTTCCCTCCCTGGTGCTTGGATTACAATTGCATACTACCACACCCGCATGGATGCTGTGGATTGAAACTCAGGTCCTCACACTTGGATGGAAGCACTTCACTACCTGAGTCTCTACTCCAGTGCAAATGACATAATTTTGCATTCATATTTACACATATGAAGAAAATCTTTTCACTGCATATAAGCCAGAATGGCCACTGGGGAGTGTTACCTTCAGGGTGTGGACCAGAGTGATGTGTAAGACCCTCAAGAAACCCAGGGGGATTTCTAACTGAGCATGTTTCTTATCACAGTTTAAATTATTTATATGCTTTGGTGGTTTGACAGAATATAGATTCTCCTGACCAGTTTCTTTAATAATCTGAGGGAAATATTTCTCCAAAGACTTTCTGTGAAGACTTTGTAAGAGTCACTCTTTGTGTTTCTCCTTCCATTGTAATTTTATCATTTATAAACAGAAAGGTTTCACGTGACTCAAACTTACCAAGAACAAATTTGTCCTTCATCTAAATTGTAGGCTTCACTTCATTGCAGGGATTCTGGTGTGTGTAAAAACACAGTACTGTACATTGTTTTTTCATTGGGGTGTTGATTGTCTAGCTTGCTCAGCAGTTCAGGGGAATGACAAATTGATGCAGCTTTTGTCATAATTTCTTTATTCCACGAGGAAAAGCAATAATCCAGCATTCAATTTGTAACTTCTGAAATGTCTGTCTAGCACTTTTTTAAACTTATGTTTATAAAGTATGCCATCACACAATTCCTTTTTTATTATATATATATTTAGTTGAAGTTTTCCTGTGTCCACCCAGCTCCTGTGTCCTTGTGTTTCCGCAGCCACTCAGACCCAAATAAACACACACACACACTAATATTATTTAAAACTGCTTGGCCATTAGCTCAGGCCTACCACTAACTAGCTCTTACACTTAAACTCAGCCCATTTCTGTTAATCTAGATGTTGGCACATATCCCGTGACTTTACCTGTGTGTCTGTTACATGCTGCTCCCTGGACAGTGGGCTGGCGTATCCTGACTCAGCTTTCCTCTTCCCACAATTCTCTTCTCTGTTTGTCCCGCCTATACTTCCTGCCTGGCTATCAGCATTTTATTTATACAGAATGATATCCACAGCATATATTTGTCAAATATACTATATGTATATTTTTATTATTATTATTTTTTTTTTTTGGTTTTTTCGAGACAGGGTTTCTCTGTGTAGCTTTGCGCCTTTCCTGGAACTCACTTGGTAGCCCAGGCTGGCCTCGAACTCACAGAGATCCGCCTGCCTCTGCCTCCCAAGTGCTGGGATTAAAGGCGTGCGCCACCACTGCCCGGCGTATATTTTTATTATATATATGTCAAAGATATTCAAGCACACATTTTAAGCAAAACAGTGTTATTTAAAACCTTTTCTATAGGAACAGTGGTTAAGAGAGATGGCTACTCTTGTAGGACCTGGGTTTGTTTCCTAGAACCCACACCAGGTGACTCCCAACAGCCTTTAACTACAGTTCAGGGGATCTGACACAGTTTTTTGGCATCTGCACACACATGGTACACATACATACAAGCAAACACACACACACACACACACAGAATTTAAAGCATGTATTCAACAAATAATCATTGCAATACATTTTGTGTGCATAAGAAAAGATACCTCCCTAAGCATTTTATTCACAAAGTGTCTTGCTGTAGATCAGACTGGCCTTGATCTGCCCCTCCTCCTGCTTCAGCCTTCTGATTGCTGGGAACACTTTTATTTTTGAAAACTCAGTATTAAGATGTGTCAAAGAGAACTCCTAATAACTGGTTGCACATGTATGCAATGTATTTGTGTAAATGCAAAACAAATTTTTTTGTTTTATCCTTTGAATAAAATAACATATATCATGTCAATTCTTATGGACTTGACAAGTTGCCCACATAGCTTGGGATGTATGGCCATAAGCATGTGGATATTTTCCTTATAATGGTCTTTCCAGTAATCTGGAGACACTGATGCTAATGAGTCCAGCATAGGCAGGCCAGTAGGAGCTATACACAGGATTTCATTTTCATATTATTTGGCTTAGTTGTATGCTGCAAAATCACCTGTTAAAGAAAAGTCAACTCTGTTTGCACTGAGCTCACTAGCCCTGCTTACAAGCTTAACATCATTCCTAATGGTCAGGAGCTTCTATGGAGTATACTGGGTGATTAAAGCATGCTATTTCTCAAGGATCAAAAGAAGTAACACAAATCATTAGAAGTAGTATATTAGTGTGTAACACTCCTCCTACTACCAAATAAATAAGGAAATGACTGCATATGAGTCCAAAAGGTAGCTAACTACACGTGGGGAGAAATGAGGGAGATCAACTGTGTAAACCATTGGTGTAGTGGAATCTGAGTCTTGGTAAACTCTCTTCAGGTCCTGTAAGAATGCTATCACGTGACTATTAGAGTAGCTAGGGCTGTTGCTGCTGCATCTGCATCTTCCTCTTCATCTTCCTCCTCCTCTCCACCTTCTTCTTACTCCCCCTCTGTCCTTTAGAACTTGATTTTAAAATCACTTAACTTTATTTTTTTGAGAATTTCATATATGAGTACTATGTTAATATTATCCCTCCTTCTCTTTCCTCTAATTCTTCCCCCACAAAGCCCCACTCCTTTCCAAATTCATTCCCTTTTATTCTTTACATATTGTTGTGATATATATATATATATATATACATATATATATATATATATATACACACACACCAATACAGCATACTGAGTTCATTCAGTGTTGCTTCTATGTGTTCAGGGCTGACCCCTTGGAATTGGATGACCTATCAGGACTTATCCCTGAAGAAGACTGATTCTTCATCTCTCACTAACCATGAATTGCCTCTGTCTTCTCTAGGAATAAAGCTGCAAGAATTACCCCCTCCCCCATCTAGCATGTCAGCTGGTGTTCTCATATTGATGTTGTATTTAGGCAAGCACAGTGCTGAGATTTCCTAGCTGCAGTTTCCCTGTCACATATAGAAGACACTCTCTCACACCAGACAGAAAATCTTCTTAAATATCTTTGCTGTTTTCCAACTTGAAGTTTCAGGTCTTCAGAATGAATGCCATAGAGTTGGTGAGTCCTAAGTAAATGTCACAAGAGGCTCCTTACTGAATATAAACAAGAATCTCAGACTCCTTAGCCTCAACTATAAAAAGCTTATTATTAGACCTTCTCATGGAGGCACGTTGTAAAAACTGATTAGATTTGAGCAAATAGAATGGAGAACCCAGGAGATGGGTGATGGTCTACTCCAATTACAGAGTAGTGTGCCAGTGAAAGGACAGCATTGAACCATATCCTCAGTGCCAGGGGTACTGATAATATTGAAGTTAATTGTTATGTAGAATAGGAAAATAAATCTTAACATGCAACAATAGAGAAGATTCAACAGCAGTAGATGGTGTTATAATAGAAGTTATACAATTCTTTAAAATATGAAGAGATGTATTTAGAATTGGTGGTAAGTTACTTTCATGAAATTGCTTGTTAAGTCACTAGAATAGGCAGCTATGTGTGCACAGGCTCAGGACTTCTGTTGCCTGTGAACTGAAGCACAGAGCAACTGTGTAGGCAACAGCCGTTGTTAACCACTGTTGTCTGGGATACTCCTTTCTTTACTCGTGATTTTTGGTACCTTTAGTTGGTACATTAAACTTTTCGAATGTATTTAACCTTTAGACTCAGAGTATTCCAGAAAATTCCAAATACCATTTTTATTACTCAGTAGCTAATTTTATCTTGACTTGATATTTAGGCAAATTGGGCAAATTGTCAGAGATGTTCCTATTGTAGAAATGTAGACTAGCAACTAAGCTGTCACACATCATACTGAATGTGGCTGGCTAACAGAATTAGAAGTACAAATATTGTAAAAGCTGTTATACTGGCAAGTAAAAAATAAAAATAAAAAATAAACAAGGGCTCAGAAAATTAGTGTAGTTTGAGTTATAATGAGATTAAAGAACCATGAAGGGCTTTCACAATGACAGAAGGAATTCTGAGAATACTCTTTGAATTTGTTTTCTCAGTTTTAAGAAATGTTGAGTGCCTTGGTTGTTACTCCATCCAAGTTCTGTTTGCTCCTTGTGAGCATTCATCTCTGTAGGTATCAGCAGTTAAGCTAAAATAAAGGAGATTTTTACCCTTATTTGTGAAATAAAACAGTTGCATTATGGAAATTTGTAAGACACTAAGTCCAAATTCTAGTGTAATGATAAAGGGACTCAGGGTTCTACACCCCCATCATGTTCTTTTGCTCAGGTCTGGAGAGAAAACAGTTACAAAGGCATGAGACTGTGTTTGGATGCCTTTGGGCATGAAGCCTTGTCTTGGTATTTGGCCATGAGATCCAAAGGGAGAAGGAGGGAGCACACAGGATTCCCTGCATGGTGTCTGTAGTTGTGGTGGCTCAGGAAACTGTGACTCAGATGTGAGTCCAGGTGCACACTTTTAGAAGCTGTCAACATCTCCATCTTCTTCAGAATCATCTCTTCTGGTGCCACAACATTTCTTCTACACAATGGTTACTCCTAAAGCTAGTTGAGAGAAATGACTCTGAACTGTTCTTTGGCAAGAGTACCCATAACAGGACTCAAGCAACAAGCTCCACAGACACTCATATGAAAGACGCATCCAGTAAGAACAAAGACAAGTACATAAATGAATCAGGTGTCTCTCTGAAACTTACACCAGAGAATGTCAGAAAATTGGTAGTAGGGCATAGTTCATGATGGGCAAGACAAACAAAGCAGGCCTCTTTCTAGTTGAGACCAGATAGGTCCTGTTGGTTTCTGACACTGTTGGCTTATTGTTTGAGTCTGTGCATGTCATTTATCCTTCAAACACTGGATTTTTTTCTTTTATGTTTGAAGTTTTGCATTGTTTCATGTTAGGTTCTAGCTGAAGAATGGTAGACGGTATGTTGTCTGAATCACAGAATCTGCATGGTAGGCCAAAGGGGTCTCTGGGTATCCATGGACAATTTCTTTTCTCAATTTTGGAGAGGGAAATGGATGATGTGAAAAGCTCTGTCTAGATGTGGGAGGGGAGGTGGGTGGTGAATCTATACTTATCATTCCAGTCCATCTGTGAGGAAGGTTATCTGTTTCTAAGGACAGCTAACCAGAGGGTTGAGAGTGATTGAAAATTCTGAAATAACCCGTTTGGACAGGATTTTAATGGATGGTTTCCTTTGTTGCCTAGCAGTGGGTGTCTCAGAGATATTCCATGAAAGCATCAATTTGCAGGGGCCTGAGTCATGATTCTTTCTTGATTCCATTCAGCGATGCTCCTCCTCAAGAAGGGGTAGAAGGGAGTTAGGGAAGAGAGAGGCATTGGCAGTGATGTGAAAAAAAACCTTAGTGGCCAGCAAGCCAGTTTTATTTTTCTTTTCCTCTCTATACCATTAATTACAATATAAGTTTCAGTGCCTCACAGCATGTAACATCCTCTGAAATACTTATAATCAGCTCTTGACCTGAATGCACACACCCAGGAGTAGGGAAGCAATCTGTGCTGCTCAGTACATCCAGATAGAAGGAGTCAGTTCTGGCTTTCAAGTCTCCAGCACAGTTGAAAGGGGAGCCTCCTGATGCTAACAGTGTAGGAAGGATGTGGGAACTTAGGGTGACCATAACGGTACATCTCACATGTCTCAGTCCTTACTCACACCCCCCAGCTGTGATCCTGGTGACAGTGAGTAGGTAGATTCTCTTGTCTTATTTTTATCTGTAACTTGGTAATTCAGAATAAGCAGCAGCACAAAAGGCTTGGAGAATCTCAGAACAAAGGAAGAGAATAAAAGAATATAAACATAGAGACTATATGTATCTCTCTCAAATACAGTATATAATTAATAAGGTGTGTGTGTGTGTGTGTGTGTGTGTGTGTGTGTGTGTGTATTTAATGATCTCCACGGAAACAGCAAATGGGTTCATTACAGGACTTGCTTCCTTTTCCGTGAATAAGCATTTCTTTTTTTAAGTTCTAAAATCCATGTAATGTTCGAGAACACAGCTAAAGAGGACAATATGATTTATACAAAAGTACACTTGAATATTCCTGTGACCTCCACAGCTACAAGTTCAACTAACCATGGGCTAAAAATACTTTGAAAACAATTTTTTTCTCTACAGAACATAGATAGATTTTTCTTTCTTGCCATCAGTCTCTGAGTAACACAGGAGATTAGGTACCATTTCCATCGTATTAGTGTAAAAGTATTTATATATTAATTAATGTATTACATATTATAATGTAAGGTTATATACCATTTCCATTGTATTATTATAAAAGTAATCTAGAGAAGACCATGGGAAAATAAGAGGATGCTGTAGGTCATGTATACACATTATGTTATGTTATGTTATGTAAGAGACTGGACCATGTTTAGATCTTGCTATCTTTGGGAAATTCTGGATCAAGTATGTTTTAGGTACTCAGAGATGGTTGTAAAGAGGTACATATAATTTCTAGCATTTATTAAAGTCCTACCTAAGTTGCTTTGTCATTTACAATTGACCTAGATTTGTTTAAACCTACTCTATTCATTGTTTAAGGATTTAAAGAAGAAATAATGTATACTGTAGAAATTCAAATATTCAAACAATAGATCATAGGAAACAGTTTTTGTATTGTAAGGAAATAGGCACAAATGATAGATATTTCTGGACCTTCTATATCGAGTTCTTTTTTGTGCTAGATGGAATGTGGACTAGGAAATGTGCCTGAGTTGTTCATCCTGCCCAAAGAACCTGAAGAAGACCTGAAGAGACACATCAGACTGCTATAGAATAACCCTTCTGCACAATGTGAATATGTATTACTCTCATTGGTTAATAAAAAGCTGACAGGCTGGTAGCCAAGTAGGACGTTAGGCAGGACAGCCAAACTGAGAATGATAGGAAGAAGGAGGTTGGAGTCAGGAGTCACCAGCCAGCCAGAGAATGAGTGGGACATACAAAGTGGAATAGAGGTAAAAGCCATGAGCCCTGGGGCAGCACATAGATGAATAGAAATGGGTTAAGTTGTAAGAGCTAGTTAGTAACAAGCCTGAGATGTTGGGCAAGCATTTATAAGCATTATTAAGTCTCCATGTTGTTTTGGTTATTTGGGAGCAGACAATCGGGACAGGAAATTTCTGCCTACATCAGACCTAAAATTATAAAGATGTTCTACTAAAACCTTAGGATAAAATACACTAACGAGACTCTTGAGGATTAAGAAAGTAAATTTCATGGTAAATTTTGCTGAGAAGAAAATAGAGACATCATTTTAACCCATCTGGGAATGTGGCAAAAGTAAGACAAGAAGGAAAGTGACTTCTGGGAACCACTGCAGAGGAATCCTGCATGAGTCTCCAAAGGCAGCAAGTAGAGCAGATTTTGCACAAAAACATCCAAGGAACTCTTAATGGTGAATAGAGATACTGTTTTGAGGGAGGGGTTTCTATCTTTGCTGAGGTTAGAGGAATTCAGATGTGAGGATAAGTGCCTGTGGAAGTGTGAAGGACATCTTGATTAAACTATGACCTGGATTATGGAGTGACAGGTATCTGAGAAGCTGTAGAAGAGATGACCTTGAGCCTACAGACTCCTGGTTGACACTCCTCATTCTAGAACCTTATCACACGGCTGTGCCTCTTGCTGTCTATGTCTTGCAATTTGTTTCATGTCTCTTGGGTTTTGCTTTACTAATCTAAATATGTAGTTAGGAATTTTGCTACTTCACAGGGTTTTTATGACAATGAAAAGTACTTACAACAGGGCCTGACACATAAGAAGCACACCTTAGGTGTTAGCTTATTGTTAAATGTGTTCCATATTCTTAATTGCAGCCAGGCATTTCAATTGCACTTTCCCTCAAGCAGGGCTTGTTCCATATTCAGATATTCATAGGAATGGGAAAGTAGGAATATACCCCTTCCTCTGCTTTACTTGGGAAAAACTGATGTAACCAACCAAAATTTTAGTTGAGATGAAATTATGCAAGACAATATATAATTGCAATACATAGTACATAAAAAGAGCTTATCCTGTAGAATCATGAGAGGAAAGATTAGTGAGTGCTGAATAACAAGGTTTCAGGGGTGATATATTAATTGTCTGGAGTTTCATGTTTAAGTAGGATTGAAAGTATGGTTATACACCCCCTCTAAAATTTATGATTTATATATGAGTCAAATAGACAAATACAGGATGAATGTTACATCGTGAAAATTATCTATCCTGGAAAAATTTACATTGGGGGTAATAGAAAGAGATAAATAAGTTTTGAAGAAGACACTCAGATGAGAAGTGTAGGAAGGAAGAGATAAGGAATGGTAAGAAGTGTTGTTAAACACAGGGATGATGTATTCTATTTTATGTAACTCCATGCTGCTTAATCCTGAAATGGAGAACGAGTCTAAACCTGCTTCTCTACAAAGTGGTAGAAGAAAATTCAATTAGAAAGAAGAGCATCTGCAGCTGTGCAATTGCCCTGGCAGAGGTACAGCAGTGGTTCAGGAGGATAAACCCACTGCCATGAGGTTGCTGGCTTGGATCTGCTTCCTGTACTTGGGCCAGTCCCTTTGAAATGGACGGAGGCAGTGAATTGGTTTTGGGAAGATCATTCACACACAATATCAAAAGAGATGGGCAAGATGGGACTCTGGCTAATGAAGTCTGTCCACAGTTTCTTCTGGCCAGGGTCTGATAGTGCTTTCTTTACTTTAGTATCTATATACCTATGTGGTAGGAAGGACTATTAGTCAACTACTGTACCATAATTACCCAAATAATGGCATGTGTCATCTCAAACACAGGCCCTGCAGCCCAGATACACACTGCCTTCTTTTACTTTTTCTGCCTCCCCTCCACGCTATTCCCAGAGTCTCTATCATGCTCCACTTCCATGTCAATCATTCTGTCTGTCATAGAGCAGTGCACAGAAAGGACAGGACTCAACTGGAATCTGCTCTTGAAGAAATAACCTGATTGGGGGTGCTATTTGGGTGCCATATAAACATACTTATTCTGCATATAATTAATAGGACCAGGGGAAGTCATCTATGTTAGAGGAATAAACTCCTGTGATATGATCCCTGGAGCTGCCTTGAGCTCCCTGTACCTGCAGGATTTGTGCTGTGTGTCCTATTCTTTCCAAGGCAAGGTTGTAAGCCTTCCTGGGTTCCTATATCTGTAAGCTGAGATAACTTGAGCTCTCCTGAACCCTGAAAACCAAGGGGCTATGCTACTTATGCCATAAAGCTAGTGACTAGCCATACAATAGTCAACGTTTGTGATTTTGTTTTATTTATATCTATCTATGTATGTATCTATGTATCTATGTATCTATGTATGTATGTATGTATGTATGTATCTATCTATCTATCTAATCTATGTGTATGTGTACTTAATTAAGACATTGTTTAGTTTAGTTGTTGCTGTTTTGAGACAGGGTCTTCCGCTGTAGCCCAGGCACATCTGGAACTAACTATGAAATCCAAGCTAACTTTGAGTTCATGGCAGTCTTCCTGCCTCAGCCTCCTGAGCTGAGGATATTTTTTAAAGAATGAAAAGGTAAACAAATAAAAACCCCTACCAGTCTTTCCTAATGCATCTCTAATGGTAGATTAAAAAAATAATAAAAAGGTATCAGAAAAGGTCCCTCCTCTACCAAGTGTTACTTAGTAATATCATCTAGTTTCCAGAATTGACTCCTGGGAAGACTCCAGAACAGAAAGATGAGACCTAATCTGAGCCCCTCTTACTTCTGTGGATGGTGGGGAAGACCCTTAACCCTCTGCATCTTGGTTTTCTCCTTTGAATTTTTATTGTCACAATCATCAATATAAGGACTCTCATAGTCTATCATTCTTTGATTCTGTCATTTGTCTTAAATTCCACTGCTAGTCATGCTTCCTGTCTACTGAAGTTCATGAGAGGAAAGTTCCTGATGTGAGTGAAGTTCTGCCCTCTTGAAGCCTCACTGCACCCTTTCGATGAGGACACACTCTTTATTGTACATTATGGAAATGGGAGGGGGGATTCAAACCCAGGAGGGGTTTTAATTTAGCTGATGTTTCTTTCCAAAGCATATGCTCCAGTGAAAATAATGCAATCTGTGTTGAAAATATCAGTGATTAAGAGATTCAAGTAAGAGTCACTCTGAAGAGTCAAGGGAACAGAGAGTTCCGTTTGCTTTCCTTGAGCTGTGTACAGGAATAACTACAGTTGACATTTACTGAATACTTGAAATAGTCTGAGAATTATACTCTACATTCAAAAAGAAAATCAATGTAGGGTGTTCCATTATAAAAACCACTGTCCTTTGCCCAGAGCCTTGGAGACTAACTGATGTTCTCTGCATTCTGGTGAGACTCTTACCTTGAAGTATATCAGTGTTTCCCAGATTTGCTTGATAAAAAATAGATTAAAGCTAGATGACAGTCACAGGTCTTTGACTAAATATCCCAATATTTGTATTATCTTGCAGATGAAAGTAGAGGGCCCATTTCTCTTCATAAATCTCTTTCTCTAAATTGTTTTTCTGGACAGAGTTCAAGTAGAATAACCAATTTATTTATGTCAGCCCTTGCTCTTTGCAACGACCTCTTATTGAGCAATCTGCTAGACAAAGAAGCTAGTTAGCAAACAATAGCATCTGTGGAGACACCAGCCAAGGCCTTCTGCTTGTAGGCACGCACACTTCTCTGTTTCTGTTCTTTGAAAATGGGGGCACAGATGGTTCTAGAGCTGTCAGCTTCATACCAATGACTAGTTTAACCTGAGATCACCTCAAATGTGGAACATATGTCAGCATGCATGAACACACATACACATTTGTAGCTCATCTTACTTGGTAAAATGACTTGTGGCTTCCAGATCTGTGTCTTGTGGACGGAGATTGTTATATACGTATTTTAGGTCTTCAGTTCCACTTAGCTCAGGCAGTCCTGCATGCAGCATCTTGATATCAACAAAACCCAAAACCAAAAAGGAAAGAATAAATACAGACAAAATTAAACTTACTTGGATCACTCTGGTGATAGACACACAAACATTTATGTTTGTTTTAATGTGCTTTTCATTTCATCTGCAGGAATGGACATCATTTCATGCTTTTGAACCTCTCCTAGTTAGTGGAGGGATATCTATCTGTCTGTCTGTCTGTCTATCTATCTAACTATCTATCTATCTATCTATCTATCTATCTATCTATCTACCCATCCATCTCTGTCTAATCTATCATCTGTCTATACAAGCTGACATGTTCAGACTATAACAAACCAGATGAATCCAACTCTCTCTCCATCATGTGACTGACTAAAGATAACAAGTCCCAAGTCCACCCTTTATGTGTCCCATCCCTTGGAGAGGAATCATTGAGTGTGGTAATACCAGAGAATATGGATGGCTCCGTAGCGGGTCCTTCTTAACCCTGTCTGTTCTCTGACCCACTGCAGTGTATTTCATAGGTTTTGTCTGGAGTGCCTGGGTGATATATGCAGCTGGGGTGGTGGGGAAGGAAGAGGACAGCTATGACAGGTAGGCATGAACAGATACAAACACTGGTTGTATGAGTCATTTGTTCTAAGGACAGGACTTTGGTTTCTATTATGATATTAAGCCCAACTCTATTTTGATAGCCTCACTTAGGGAATCTGTGCTCTTTCCTTACCATATAGGGAATCTAGAAAGATTCCCACTGAGAAATATCTGCTATAATAATGGGAGTGATAAACATCTGAAACTGGGTGAATGGTCCCTATGTTATTTGAGAGTCTTCCATAATAGTTTATATTGATTTTTTTTAATGGGAGAAAAGCTGACGAAATACAGGCTTTTATGCTAGTGAACTCAGCCAGCAACACACTCGGGTCTCCTACAGATGTTCCTTTTAAGCAAGATGGGAATTACATAGATTACTTTTTGCTTGCTTTCCCCATGAGGAAACAAAAGCACTGCAGATATCTGGCAACAAGATGCTTTCTGCTGAGGATGGGTCATTAACTCCACATTGAACCCACTGAACGCCTGTGCCTTGTGATCTTGGGTATTGATCGTTTGCAGAACCCAGCCTTGATGACCTGTGCCAAGTATTTCTCAACTTGTAACTGGGTCATGATGTAGTGCACTGAACTGTGTTTAAAGATGTCAACATGAGAGTCAGAATGGAAAAAAAAAGCCATATTAAATGTGTATGTAGAAAGCAAGTTTTCACAAATTTAAACTTGGTTTTAATTTTAAGAGAAGCTTTAGCTAGAGAGTATGTGGTCCTGAAATAGTCACTGAAGACTTTAAAGAGTTCCACAGTGTCCACACTGGAGTAAAGCAAGGGAACTGGGAGGTAGATGACCAGAAACTGAGGTAACCACACATCACAATTTTGCGAGAATTTGTCTGTGGGATTAAGTGGTCTGCATTGCTTCCGATTCTTATTTCTGTGTCTGTAAGAGTCTAAATCTGAGATTATCACTTATGTATGAATGATCTCCATTGATAATTTTTCACCCTTATCCTAAAAGTCATTTTAGATTTGATTAAATCTCAGGCAGGTGTTTGGATATCTTATATCCAAAAGTTCAAACAGGTGTTTTTACTATTTGTGTAAGAAATTATTTCAAAACAGGATTAACTCACTATATGTCAAATTAAAAAATGTAGTGTGTGTGTTTGTGTAACACATTTGTGGGTGGGTGCCCATGGAGGCCAGAAAAGGGCATTAGATTCCCCAGAACTGGATTTACAGGTCATTGTGAGTTGCTGCTGGATGTAAGTTGGTACCAGCAACTAAACTCGGGCCCTTTGCAAGCACTCTTAACGACTAAGCACTCTCTCCAGCCCCTTTATTTTCCTTAAATTAAATACATTACAACATTTTTGATGTTGTTGTTGGAGACAAGATAGCCCTGAAACTGAAATTTTCCTGCCTCAGCCTCCTGACTGCAAGAATTACAGGCACAAGCCACCATGCCTGGCCTAACATTTACATTTTTTAATGATTAATTTAAAAATGATGAATATTTTTAAAGAAATGCAGAAAGTTTAATAAACAAAAAAATTCTGAACAAGATGTTCCTATTCATTGAGATGATCTGCTATCATATTAACCCATTATGCTTAATTGTCATCCAGCATAATTTAATGCCACTGGAGAAATAGCTCCATGAAACTTGACTTTCGGGTTTTTGTTCTGGACACCTGCATCTGGTTAAGGTACTCATTAGAGCTGGAGCTATTCTTTTTCTATAGTTTCTATAGTGTGATTATCACTTACAAATGTGGAAACCTCAGTTATATACACAAATCTTATCATCACTATTCAACTGAAAAATTTAAGAATCTGGGTCTTATATGTTAACCTATCATTTACAGTTCCTGGCACACAATAGGCCCTTGAGAGCTCATGGATTCATGATTAAGATCTTGACAGAGTCCAACTAGACCTTCTTGAGTTTAAGAAGGATATTAGAGTTGATAGTGCCTGGATAGTTATTATATAAATAAAGTCAATTTTGTGGATTTAGTGCTCATAGATTTTTCTCTGTATTATGGAATCAGCTTATTATAATTTGTGAGACATCCTATAAAAGCAATAGAGTCTAACACAATTGGGAGCTAGGACACAGACTGACAAATAAGAATTGCTGGTTACAGTTGGAAACTTAACTTGGAGATCCTGAGGCCTGGGGATGTAACTCAGTGGGAGAGCTCTAGGTTCAATTCCCAGTGCAGGAAAAACAAACAAAACAAAACAAAAACAAAACAAAAGGACACATTAAAATATCTGAATTGTAGAGAAGTAACTAGTGAGATTGAGAAACTGAATCTTCAGCTTTAACAATACTAATACAAATTTAAATTCAACACAAGCGTGTATGATCCTGTATTGGTCAGTACCCTTTCAATTGATTGATTGAATGAATTTTGAGTCAGGGTTTCATGTAGTTCAAGCTATCCTCAAACTTGCTTTGTGACCAGAGATGACCTTGAACTTCTGGTCCTCTTGCCTCTTCCTCTCAGGTTCTGGGTTCTGGGATTACATGTGCGTACCTGCACACCCAATTGTCTGCAGTGCCAGGTAGGCACTTTACCAATTGAAATATTGGTACTAGCCTGACAGTACTTAAATTAAATTAACAGTGATCTCATATTATCATATTAATTAACTGAACTCTATTATATGGCAGACACTATCATAAGTCCTTTATGTTAATTATCAGCTAGAGATATGAAAATTAATCTATTAATACCTTAGCATAATGCCTGGTCCATATGATACATTCATTACTAGGTCATTTATCCATCAATTCTATAAGATAACAGCTATAATCCTCATTTAATAAGGAAACAGTATTTAGGTTTAAGTATAAGTACACCCAAAGAATGTAATCATTAAAGTACCAAGCTGGCATTCAAAATCAGAGAGACCCAACCACCAAGTTTGTCTTCTTACTATTAGCAGAATTGAAAATTCTAAGCCAGTCATGTTTGATAGATTCCAAATCACACATTGATGGACGAGTGGTATGCTACTCTTCTACAGGCAGATTACCATGAATGTATGCACTCAAAGAAATCACCACATCATTCTCCAAAAGACATTTCTATTGGGTTCTTCTTCCCTTATACTATGTGACTATTCTTCATCTCTTTGCAGTGGACACTGGAATGAAACACGGAGTCCTCTGTGATCCAGAGAAATAGGACCACAGCTCAGTAGACCCGATATATGCCACTAAATGCACCAGTCTGCAGTCTCATCACTAATTAATCAGTCACACTTTTAAACTCATTTTGCTTTGAATTAAATTTGCATGTATGTGTCTGTATGTGGTTATGGGCCTAGTTGCATGCAGGAGAGCGCAACAGGTCCCTGGAGCTGAAGTTAGAGGCAGTTGTGAGCCAACTGATGAGTGTGCTGGGAACTGAACTCAGGTCCTATGCAAGAGAAGTTTGTATTTTTAAATCACGGGGCCATCTTTCCAACCCGAGAGTTTGTATTCTTGACCCTACATTTCTTAATCTGAATAGTGGTCATGTGCTCAAAGGCAGATAGATACTGAGACAAGGAAGCCAGGATGAATCTACCTCATCTACATCATGAGGTTGACTTCGTTTGCAAATCAAATAATTTTGAGGCAGTTTTCAAAAAGGGACACTGCAACCAAAGATGTTATTTTAAAAATGACTTTCCTTGAACTTTCCTTCAGTCAGCCCTACACAGGAACCCCCCTGAATGCACCACCAGTGCCATGATGGTAACGTCAGATGGGACAGCTATAAATTAACATTGGATTGTCAAGAAACATGTTCTGCTGCTCACTCCATTCTGTTTTAAAAGCTCTTTGGGGAAACTCCAACCCGTTAGGAGAAATAGATCACTGGAGGAGACACAAATGAAGCTCAGGACTGTTGTTATTTCTCCAAGGGACTTACCATTTCTAGAAGGCTCAGGATCAGCTGACTGTGTTTCCTGATAATGTTATAAGCTCTGCAGCAAAGCTCCACAAAGTCTTGAAAATGCTGTGTATTTTTTCCACCCTCGGTAATAAAGTACTCCATCTCTGAAGTAAAAATGAAAGGGGCTCGGTCCCTATAAATAAAAACAGTTAGCAGTCATGAGGAGAAGATGTGGTTTTTAGGGCTATCGTAGGTAGTTACCACAATGTATTTCCTGTCGATTTTAGTCCAGTGTGGGTCGTTGTGGATCAGTGAAAAAACTTAGTAATTGAGGGCTTTGAATAACTTGGCTGCAGTAGAGAAGAAAGCATAAAGACTGCTACGACATCCATCTATATTGTCTCAAATTAATTCCCAATTACACTTGGACAGACTGTGTCTACTGAGGGATGATGGACTCTATAAACAGCACAAGGTAGAGCTGCGCAAAGTCGTTACTGAAAGTATATTTACTGATGCATTTTGAGGTGATAGAACTCGAGTTCAACATTACAGTGCCTTAAAAACCATTTTCTTCCCTTGGAAGGCAGACTCCTTAGGATGAGAGTTTAGATAAAAGTTAAGATATTATAATAACAAATTCTTCCAGAAGATAATTTATGAAACAACAACAACAACAGATGTAATCAATTCACTGTCATATGCTTAGCGAACAGGGTGTTTTCTAAAAGATAGCCATAATTCATTTCACACATGACTCAGTAAAAACACTGAGCACACAAAGACATTGCAGACCGTGTTTTCACACAAGTCATACTGCCCCCTGTAGTCCAAGGGATGGAAAAACAGGTCAAATTCCCCAAATTGTTATTTGAGACATGATAACCCTGAGAGGAAGTGTTAGCGTCTCTAAGACAAGCAGGTGGGGAGGACCAGAGGTGTCTTTAGCTGATGAGGTCTCAGCAGTTAAATCAATGAGGGGGATTTTACACCAACTTGTCTTACAGTCTTCAATAGCATATAGATGGGGACACAGATGTAGGTAAACTAGAACAAAGTATGTTTTAAATGTGACAGTCTAGGTTCAAGTAGGATGGCACAAAGTTACAACTGAGGGAATGTCACTTTAGAATAGAATAGTGTCCTATGCTGATACAGGCTTTGCTGTTTCAATAAAAATGTAGTTGAGCTGGAAATCCCACCAATATGACTCAACTAGATCTTTCCAAAATGTGAGAACTCAAATGAAAAAGCTATGCGAGCACTCTCAGACAGGGGACTCTGGTTAGAGACAAAGCATTTTCTGAAATAGCATTTGGTTGTGGTTGTTCTGATGTGTGACTTTAAATCTGGGCACTGTGGTTCACACCTGTGAATCACAGTGCTCCAGAGGCTAAGGCAGACTGTGAGTTTGAGGCCAGCCTAGACTACATGTTTAGTTCCAGGGTAGCCTGGTCTTAGTATCAAATAATAAAGTTTGTATTTTTCATAATACATGCTATCAAGAGAAGTCAGAGTACTGAAAACTTTCACTTGGCTTACTTTGCCTTTCTTTGTCCCAAAATATATTCAATAAAATGTATTGAGCCCCAGCACTGAGCAGAACCTCTCAAGTGCCAACTGTAACATCTCAAACTGTCATCACTAAATTTTGCTCCTGGGCTTTCCCACTCATTCTATGAGGCACTTTTGGGGTCCACACTTCAGCAAAGCTGGGAGAAGAGATGTTGGAAACACAAGATAAAAGCACAGGTTCTAATCTTGAACTTGCTGTGACTTCATTTTCTTGAGTTTAAATTGGGTACCAAACACTCAGCTGTTAGACTTCCTGAGGGGCCCAACATGGGAAAAATTTATGTGCCTGGCTCATGCAGAGTACCGTGCACTCAGGGAACGCCACAGCTGGGAGAGGATCCACAGAGCCCAGGCTGCAGGCCCCATGATCCAGATCTCAAGTCTGGGTTTTGTGCATCACTAGTTCTTGTCCTTGGTGAGACACTTACCAACTCCATTTCTGGATCTCATTCTTCACCAAATGGGTGGGGACACTTGACTATTGGTATCGCTGAGAGGATTATACAGCTCAAATGGCAGAAAGCACTTACTACCACATGGAAAGCTCTCAGTACACTTTAGATATCAGTGTTGTATGTTATTGTAAGTCTTCAAACAGCCAAGAGTGTTTGCAGAGCTGAACCGTGTCACAGCTAAGCCTCCCTCTATCTTTTTACTAAAAAAAATGCCATCAGCTCCCACTTTTTACTTTCAGATTTAATTTAATCCTGGTTTATCACTATAAACTGCTTGACTACACGGGCCCTTAGGTTGACCTTTTCTTTTGTTGTACATTTGATAGATCGGCACCCTTGTCGTTTCCACTCTCACGAAGTGTAGTGGTTTGAAGAATAAATGTGCTCCATAGGCTTGTGATTTAAATACGTGTTCCCCAACTGGTGGTGTTTTTTGGGGATGTTATGGAATCTTTAGGAAGTGGGGCCCTGCTGGAGGGACTACATCTCTGAGGGTAGACTTTGAGATCCCCATCCCACTTTTTATTCTCTCTCTGTTGTGTATTGGTATATGAAAATATGATGAGCCAGCTTCCTGCTCTGCCAGCATGGCACACCTGCCCCACTACAAGGGATTCTGTCCCACTGGAACCATAAGCCTATGGTGATATTTTAATTGTACTGAAATGTGATTTTATTTGTATGTTAATAAATAAAGTTGCCTGGGGGTCAGAGCTAATAGCAAGCCATAGCAGAAACTGGGCGGTGGTGCACGCCTTTAATCCCAGCTCTTGGGAGGCAGAGCTAGGTGGATCTCTGTGTGTTCAAGGATACAGCCAGCATGGAGACACACGCCTTTAATCTCAATACCAACCATAGAAGACCTGGAGGTCTGTACAGACAGGCAGTGACGAGGAGGTCATGTGGTTGGGTTTACAACCAATGAGAAGGTAGAATAGAAAGTCAATAAAAAGGACAAACAGACAGGAAGTAGGTCTCTTGCTGAAGAGGACAGCAGCAGCAGAGAAGGGTAAGGTTTTTAGCTCTGACCTCTTGGGCTTTCATCTCTGCAATGGCTCTGTGTTTCTTATTTAGCAAGACCGTTCATCTACATAAGCCAAAGCAAACCTTTCTATTCTTTAAGCTGCTTTTGGCCCTGGCATTTTATCACAGCAATAGAAAAGTGCCTTATGCACCAGTGTTTCAGCAGAGTTTGAGGAATATTGTCTTAGTTGGGCTTTACTATTGCTGTGAGGAGATAATATGACCACGGCAATTTTATTTTTTTATTTGTTTTGTTTTATTTTTTTGAGACAGGGTTTCTCTGGGTAGCTTTGGAGCCTATCCTGGAACTCTCTCTGTAGACCGGGCTGGTCTTCGACTCATAGAGATCCACCTGCCTCTGCCTCCTGAGTGCTGGGATTAAAAGTGTGCGCCACCACCACCTGGCCCAGGGCAACTCTTATAAAGAAAACATTTAATTGAGGGGCCTCACTTACAGTTCAGAGGTTCAGTCCATCATGGTGGGGAGCATGGCAGCATGCAGGCAGGTATGGTGATGGAGAAACAGCTGAGTGTCCTGTATCTTGTAGGCAACAGGAAGTTGACTGAGACACTGGGCAGTATCCTGAGTATATGAAACCTCAAAGCCCGCCTCCACAGTGACACACTTCCTCCAACAAGGCCAGACCCACTCCAACAAATCCACACCTTCTAATAATGCAACTCCTTATGAGATTATGGGATTATGGGTGCCAATTACATTCAAACTACCATAACTATTCTAGACTTCTATAATCAGAAATACATCTACATTTTTTTCTTTTCTATCTTATACTATGTTTACTATGAATTAAGCTTTGGAAGTAGTTTTTGAAAAGTCTAAAATCCTACAAATTCCTGAACATTTCTAATGTGGCATGTTGCACGAATCTTAAAAGGTCTTATTAATAAAAACAAGCCTGGAGTCAGGCATTGAGGTGAATGCTGAAAGATCAGAGAAGCAGAAAAAGCCACAGCTTCCTCACCTTGCCAGTTCCCCAGTGATCTTGTTTCCTCAGACTGGAAGATTCTGAGTTCTCATCCAAATAGATCTCAGCTGAACTGCTTCTCAAAAGTCTAAAAGCTTAACCAGCCAGTTCCTGGTTTTCATGCCTTATATACCCTTTCTGCTTCCTGCCATCACTTCCTGGGATTAAAGACTCACTTCGTGGAATTAAAGGAGTGAGTCACCACGCCTGGCTGTTTCCAGTGTGGCTTTAAACTCACAGAGATCCAGAGGCTCTCTGCCTCTGGAATGCTAGAATTAAAGGTGTGTGTGCCACCATTTTATGGTCTCTATGTCTATTTGGTGGCTGTTCTGTTCTCTGACCCTAGATAAGTTTATTAGGGTGCACAATAGTTTGGGGAACACAATATGACCACAGAGGCAGACACATTTTTCTCTTTTCAGCTGATAAAACTACAACTGGCCAAACTGATTTCTCTTAGAAACTTGTGGTTCTGTCTCCATGAAATGACACCTCCTTCTTCTCTGGTACCTGCCATGGTAAATCAGGTGCAGAAAACCCACACAGAAGCTCAAGTACCTGAGAGAAACATCCAAATTATAGAAAAATGTAAAGTGACAATAATATTGAAGAGACAGATTTCACTGTGTAAATATCACGGTCAAAATGTTTAGGGAGCCCAACAAAATAAAAGCTTCCCTTTTTATATTTTTTGCTCACTTTCAATAAACTTTATAAAAATAAGAATTATACAAGAACTCTTCTGTAAATGAAAGGAAGTATTAGATACAGCAAGGGATCCATCTGGTCCCTGTACATTACACAAGCTTCAGCTGAGCTGTGCTTTGTGAACTGACTCAAAAGTGAACCTAATTCTAGATCATAGACTTAGGGGCTTGAGGCCTCTCTCTGAAGTTTTGTGTTATTAGAAATCCAGGACATAAATTGTTTTCCAGATTTGTTGCTTCACTGGTGCTTGTCAGAGCTGAATCTGCTTTTGTTTCTCTCCTCTGACCCTTTCAACTGTATTTGTTACATATACCCCTTTCTATTCCCTCTGTCAGTCTCTCTCTCTCTCTCTCTCTCTCTCTCTCTCTCTCTCTCTCTCTCTCCCTCTCTCCCTCTCTCCCTCTCTCCCTCTACCTTTCCCTCTCCCTCTGTGTGTATTCTCACCTTCCCTCTCTCCTTCCCTCTTACTCTCCTTTTTCTGATGCTGATTCAGTGATAAAGATGTTTTCCTTGTGATAAATCTTCCATGGCTGGCAAGATGGCTCAGTGGGTAGAGGCACTTCTCAGCAAGCCTGGAGAGCTGCCTTAGATCCCCAAGACCCACATGATGGAAGGAGAGAACCCACTTCCCCAACTTGTCCTCTGACTTCTACATGTGTACCCAGGCACACACATACTTACACACATTCATACAGCATAAATACAATATGTCAAAGTTTTTAAAAGAAATCTTCCTCAATATAACCTATTCCTTGCTGAAAGTCTTGATTTTTTTTCAAAGCCCCAAGTGAAATGTATACTTTTCAGGACAGAGGGAAGTATTCCTCCTTCCTTTATATGGCCTTCACATCTGAAACAATATGCTTATGGTCTTCTGCTACATACAGAAAATAAAAGTAGCTCACATAGTGAATAGCTGGTGATAATTTAACACTTATGTGGGAAGACCACACAGTAAGCTTGTTACGATTCTGTCATTCTGTTTCCAAAATTAACTTTTGCGTAAACGTACAACTAGCCTTTCTCTGAAACTAGCATTGTGTGAAAATGCTGAGAGTATTTTGTAGATTTCCAGCAGATGTAAGGAGTGGCTTGGTGATTTGAAAATGCTGATATCCTTGGAAAAGCAAGGATATATTTTAAGCACATAGTAACTATTAAGGAGATAAATTTGTTCAATACAAGGAACAATAGGCTATTTATATTTGACATTTGCTGTTACTTTTGTGTCAGCTCCCCATGTAGCCATACAGCGGATATAATTCTGAGCAAGGTTGTTAGTACACTGAGATCACTGTCCTAAGGGTTTACCAGTGATGTCTCCACTAAGGACTCAGACATTTAGGATCTGTTGCTGCTCAATAGGTGACTGGAACCTAGAGGGGTGGCTCTCAAATGTCACAGCACTACAGTTAGCCACCAGTAGGCATTGACTTAGCCTCTGTAATAGAATGTGCAAGGCCTCTAGGTGAGAGTAAGGTGCTTTCAAAGTCACTGTGTTAGAGTCTGGAGCTAGAGCTCGGTTGATAGCTGCCTGTCATACACAAATTCTAGAATTCCACTCCCAGTACTGCATAAACATGGGCGTGGTGGGGCATGCTTGTAATCCCAGAACTAGAGAGGTGGAGGTGGGAGGATCAGGAGTCTAAGGTTATCTTGGCTACGTAGTAAGTTTGCAGCCAGCCTGGTAAACATGAGACCCTGCCTTATTCCCTCCCTACAAAAATAACACTGGTACATAGGCAATTTAAACATATCAAGTAACAATAATAATGTTGTGGAAAGATTGTTCTATCTGCAATATGAAGAGATAAGAAGGGTATAATTTGGAAAGATCAGATAAGCTATGTTTTTGTAAAAAGTTTTAATCTCATATGATAATAGCTTATGTTAGGATTAGGTTTGTGGCATACAGATCCAGAGAAGTGGAAAGACTTAAAACATGTTCCAAAATAATAAATGAGAAGATGTGATAGCTTAGAGAAGGAGGAAACAGTGATGTCAAGTAGGTTCTCCTCCACGTGTCGCAGGAAGACTGAAGAGTATCATTCGGAGTGACTGACATTTGCATCCATGTTACACTGGAGTGCCTTGGAAACTTACACCAAAGCAGATGACCAAGATCAGAACACTTGTTTCAGGACCTTAGACAAAAGATCTAAGTTGGAGGTAAAGTTCTTAGAGTCATACAACTGTCTTTCCTTATGCTACCCAGTGCTCTCACCAGTCTTTGAAAAAAGACAGACATACCATCAAGTGATGTCAGGACTCAAGAAACAATGTGATTTTAAGTTTTTTAAGTGTCTTTTGCCTCACAAATTTCAGATATGAACTCAAAGAAGTTGGTGATATGGAAATATCAACAGATTCAGACAACAGAAAACAAAAACAAAATCAGGAAAACCTGTTTTCTCTAAATAAAGAACCAAAAAGGAAAGCCTAATAAAATAAAATATTTTAAAAGAAAATCAATCTCCTCAGCCAAATATTTTTAGAAGAAATAGTGATTTCAATTCTACCCACACACCTAGACATCACATCTTACCAGGCTGCAAGGTGGCACCCTTACCTCCCAGCAGGGTGCGATCACTGGGCACCAGTGAGAGGGTACCCATGTTGGTCAGCAGAATAGAATGTACAACTCTGAAAGAGACTACCCAAACATGGCAAACTGTTTCCTGATGATACTGTGAACACAATTCAAAGGACAATAGGTAGCCTTTGGACAATTGGGTATCCAGAGACATACATACATCTTGATCTAACCCTCTTAGCTAAAAACAAAAACAAACTAAAGATTAACATAAAGCACAATGCTCTAAAACTGTCATAAATATAAGAGAAAGTTTTGGGGACTGAGAGTCAGACACATCATTTCTGGAATTAAGCATGTTTGTGACATTGGTAAAACCCAATGTTAAAAGGGTACAAAGGCAATCTAAAATCTGGAAAATGATCCTTGAAAATGATATAGACAACAAATAATTAGCATGAAGAATATAAAAATATTCTCAAATTTCAATAGTTAAAAATCAAATGATGTAATTAGAAAACAGACAAAAGATATGAAGAGACATTTCATGTCCAAGGGTATGAAGATGATCAACAAACACATGAAAAGATATTCAACATGACTTGCTTTTATGCAGATTAAACCTGCAATGGATGACAGAAGACACCAAGCAGTATGGTGAAAAATGTCAAGAATGTGGAAAAACTGAACTGCTCATACATTGTTGGTAGAAGTGAGTGTCAAATGTCTCGTTTTGGCACATTATTTTCATTTCTGAAAAACTGTTTGTCATCAGCTTGTTGAAATCAGCAACAATATACAGCTACCCTGTAACCCAACGGTTATGGACCTGGGCATTTGTCGCAGAGAAATGCAGACTCATATTCATGAACTCCACACATCAGTTGTTCACAGCAGCTTTAGTCCTAGTAGTTGGAGACCCTAAGGGATCCAGATGTCCTTCAACAGATGAATGGCTCCACAGGCTGTACTAAACTCAGATTGTGGAATGTTATTTGTCAATCAAAAGGCACAGCTTTGAAAACACAACAGCTTGCATTGACTCTCCAGATAATTATATTACAGTAAAAAATAAAATAAAATCCTCAAATTGTACATTCAAGATGATTCTATTTATATAACATTCCTGACATCACAAAACTGTAGAAAGGGAGAATAGATGGAAGACTATCGTGAATAAGAATGGAGTCAGATTGAGGATGAGAGGTAGCCAGGTGCACCTGTACAGGAGCTTCATAAGGGATGTGATGGGGAGAATCATTTTTGTATCTTGACAATTCACATTTGATACCTTTTTGTGATAAATTATAATTCTACAAGATCTTATCATTGGTTAAAAACACAGGTAGTGTATATATAAGACCTTTTTGTGTTGCTTATTATAATCACATGTGAATCTACAACTATCTCAAAAGATGTTATTAACATTTCTATGGTATTACCTGGATGGAGATGATAACGGTTTCCTGAAAAGTGTAGAGAAACAAGAGAAGAAGGAGTCTTGGAGAAGCAAACATTTGATGGCTTAGGAGAAAGAAGCCATTCTGGATAGACACTGAAAATGTTTTGCAGAAGGTAGTAGCAGAGGGTTTTCTGAGACAGGGGGATGCCTTGAAGAAGGCAGTGGAAGAGTTGACACAGTGGAGACCTTTTGATAAACCATGAAAAAGGACAATGAGCTGTGCTCAGGTCAGTACAGATTTATTAAATAACAAAGAATAAACCCCAATGGAGGAACCTAGAGAATGAACATGAAGGTGAAGAATTTACAGAAAACCTTTCCAGGAGTGAAGTTGAGCGGAGCAGCATGAAGACTCGTGGAATGGAGCAAAGTTATTTGAACTTTGTGGACTCGGTTCACCTGATTGCTGAGACTATAATGATCCTCAAAAGAGAAGAGGGAAAGAGCTGTTTGGGAAGACAAACGTTTTGGGGCTGACGTAAGTAGGCGTGGGAAGTCTACATTCCGTGTTAAAGCAGGCTCTGCTGGGATGGCTTTGTTTTCTCAGTGAAATACGGGGAGTAACTGGTCTAATTAGAACACTGGGGGTGTGGGCACACACGTGTTGGAGAGTGAAAAAGCAAGGTGGTCATGGGAATGCAGTACACTGAAGGACAAGAGGTGGCAGTGTGCTGGCTGTGTCGTGTACTCCATTCTAGCAGCACAGGGCTACTGAGTTCTGAGGTGCTTCATCTCCGCCTACCCAGGCTACTCACAACACGAACAGGCCTTTTCCCATCTACATCCAATCTCTTGTGTGCATATGTTATATATGTAAATGTCCACTATCCTGTGTGTGCGTGTGTGCACATGTGTGCATGTGCATATGTATAGACTAGAAGAGAATGTTGAGTACCCTACTTTATGATTCTCCAGCTTATTCTTTGGACAGAGGGTCTCTCATTGAACCTAAAGGTAGCAGGCAGCCAGCAAGCTACAGAGATATTCCTACCAGTGCCCCTCACAGTGCTGGGGTTATACCCACACATATGACCATGCTTGGCTTTTTATGTGGGTCCTAGGGATTTAATCTCAGGTTGTCATGCTTGTGCATTGATCTTTCTTACCCAAATGGCCATTTCTAAAGTCAGTAACCCTTTTATGTTTTTTAAATGTTTATATCTATCTATCTATCTATCTATCTATCTATCTATCATCTATCTATCTATCATGTATTTATTTATTTGTGTGTGTGTGTGCGTGTGTATGTGTGTGTGTGTGTGTGTGTGTGTGTGTGTGTGTGTGCATGCACATGCAGGAGTGTGTGTCCACCCTAGGGATCCTGCTCAGGTTGTCTGCCTTGGTGGTAAAACTGTCTTCAACTAACTGAGCTGTATCTACAGGTTACCAATCTTTAAAACGAAATTATTCAGCAGTTCTGTAACTTTATAAGCTACTATCATTGAGAACAACTGGTAATGAATTTGCAGATTGCTGTCTTCTTGTCTCCAAGTGTCTTACCAGATGCTACTAAGATGTCATGTTTCAATGATGCATTTGTGCCTAAAACTGAGGTAACAATTCAGCCGTAAGGCATACCTGGTTGTTATTATTAAAATTATGTTTCATGAATTCAAATGTCTTTGTCCTCAAGAAATTCCATGGTAACAGTAACATTAGCCCTCACAGTGGAATTGCTCCTATTGTAAAATTGGGAGTTAAGGAAATGGACGAAGCATGCTGATTGCAACAATGAAGCCTGACTACACAAGGTGCTGTGTCCTTAAACTCAGGAGGCTTCTGCTCCTGAAATTCCCTCTAAACAAAGGTATACACACTTAGAAAATAAATAGCTCCCATTTAGTGAACACACACACACACACACACACACACACACACACACACACACTGGTGTGTACATCATGGCATGTGTGTGGAGGTCAGAGAAGAACTTGCAGAAGTCAGTTCTTTCCTTCTACCATGGTATCCTTGAGGTCAAATGCAGGCTGTCAGGCTGGACAGCATGCACCTTACCCACCAAGTCATCTACCCAGCCCTTTAGAAAGCTTCCTCTTTAAAGAATGCAAACATGAATTATTTAAGGCACAATAATTCCAGAAACACCTTTCTCAAATGTGAGTCACGTAGTCTAGGCAATATTGCGGGCTTCACCTCAATAAATTGGGGTGGTCTCTGGTCATATTAAAGTCTATAGAATGGTCATGAGTAGGCTCCAAAATTTAAGTCACGCATCCTAAGTATTATTATTTATACCTGTTAAATATTTTGATGGTAAAAATAAAAGCAGTGCAGAGTTCTGCCTGCTTTACATTAAAAAAGAATATGCCCATATCAAAGAGAGCAACCCTGGTTACATCCACACTTAGCCTTAATTTTTGCATCCTTCACAATTCAAACATCTTGTTAGGCATTTGACTGTATGTTTTGAATGTATGAATTTAGTACATATCATGACTGTAAATATGTGATAAATGTATCACAGGGCAGTAACTAAAGGAACTGCCACCTGTCCCAAGGCAGTGGAGAACCAGCTGTGTTGGAAATCTGGAGAAATGGGAGCTTCATGGCAACATCCAGTGGTTACGATTCTGTTGACTGGCATGCTTGCATGCACTATAACTAAGACTATTTTCTGCCTTCACTTGCAAAACACAGAAAATAACAGTACCTGCACTGAGGCATTTCTGTCTCAATTCCTGAAACTATCATGTGTCAAGCATATATAAGGCTTTCAAAGTTATTTTTGACAGTTTTCACAGAATATGAGCCCACACTCCATGATGCAGCCCCTAATGCAGAACACATGCTTTGTGCCTGTATCAAACCACAGCAATCCGGAGAGAGCTACAGCTTCAATACCAGTGATAGAGGTAGGGGATACAGAGTGAAATGGAAACACCAGGCTCTGACATGGACTTAGGACCATGTGTCTGCTGGAATCTATGAGCACCACAGTATTCCTTCCTTTAGTGGGGAGACTGATAAGAGTCAGTAAATGGAAGCACAGAGACTTTCTCAGGATTGAAAGATTCGAGTGTCTGAATGATGTACTTGGTACTTGAACTGAAATTCAGGACTCAGTAATGAGACACACTTTGTCACTATTATCAAGATTATTTTTATTACTTTTGTGAAATTGAAATGTTTGGGTCATGAAGAAATACATAGCAACATTAAGATGTGTTGTTTTAAATACGTTTGAATGCTACGAACTTCCCTAATCGCAAATGGCATCATTAGCGCAGGCTCGAATGGCTGAAGTGCACTGGGGATACTTAAACTTACCTTTTCTTTGATATCACAAACGACCTACATTCCAGAAAGCACATTTTGCTGCCCAACAGAAAGAACACAAGTCTCTTATCTAATATCCATGAGTTAATTGGGAAGGCAAATCTGGAGTCTCCATTGAGTAAGATAGAACCTTGTGCAATTAGGTAGCTCAGGGAAACCACACACGAGCAATATAACCACAGTGTCAACGTGAGCATGCTATTACAGAATGAACACTAAACCCCATGAGATCTCCATGCTCTCAGCAATTATCAGCTGAGGAGAGCTTCGCCAATAATTTCTTAAATGCAAAACATTTCCCCTCTTGTCCAGACCCTTGTACAAGCACCATGTGTCTGCAGTCTTTAGGAAGTCCCTCATTTTTAACTCCTTAATAACTTCAGATACTGAGTCAGGAGCTTCTTTGAGGCTCAGGTATATCATGGCTCTTGTTTGAAAAGTGTAGACAGAAAACAGCAACCTCTTCAGAACAGTTAAACCTCCTCAATATGTCTATGACCTGCATTTATAGAGAGCCAGGATTTAATGAGGGCTAGAAAACTGACTGGATCCTCAAAATTACCATGTGTTTTTCCTTTGAGTCATAGATAAGGGGAAGTGCACAGCTATGCTTTCCACAGAATTCTGGTACTTGCTTGGAACAGAATTAATCTGGATATGAGGACAAGTTCATCAATGCTCTAATGCATAGGTGGAAGTCATGCCTGTGGCACCACGTTTGAAGTAAGTGTCTAAAAGCAGGTCAAAGATGAACCCCAGTTACTCCTGAAAGCATTTTTAACTCATGTAGTTGTAGTCTACAAGAAATAGACTTAGTATTTCTTACTAAGCTCAGAACTGAGTCATTCACCCAGCATGAGATGCACAGCATTTTTTCCTCCCTTCCTCCATTCCTCTGTCCCTCTGTCCCTCTATCCGTCCCTCCCTCCGTCTTTTCCTTGCACCCTTTCCTTCCACCTCACTTTCCTATGCAGGTAAATGGTGCATGCTGTACAGATATTCTCCCAGGGGCCGTATCCACAGCTCAGCGGAAGTTCCTCTGTTACACTCACTTTGGAGGCATGTTTGTAGACTTTCCTTGAGAGTAGACTTAGAATCAGGGCTAAGCAGGACTGACAGAGAGAACTACATTGTACCTTAGACAAGCTAAGAAGACAGCATAGGTGGCAGGTGAGGCTCATGGAGGGCAGGATAATCAGTGTTTACAATACTCTCTCTTCCATCTCTTTTCTGTTTGTTTTCAAACTTTTCTCAGCCATCCCATTTTTTTTCCAGCTGAAACCTACAGAATTTTCTCATTGAAGAAAATTAATTTATGAATTTATGAACTTTGCCAATTTCCATGGGATAAATATCCCCATTATGGCTGATTTCTAACTTGTAATGTGCTATCATCAGGGATGTTGTTGAGAAGGAATTCACTACAGGGAATGGGCTCTTGCAAGCCCACATGACATGGACCAGGTCCAGTCCACCTCTGCCTGTGACCAAAATTACAACACAGGTTAGGGATGGCTTGCTAATACATTACCACCCTCTGAACTTTTTATACATATTGAATCATTTAATCTTCAACAAAACTCCACATTATAGATGAGAAAACTGAGGCACAGAGATGGAATTTACTGAAGAGTGTATGTAAAGTACTTGATAACTCTAGGATTCAACACACAAACTCTCTCTCTCTCTCTCTCTCTCTCTCTCTCTCTCTCTCTCTAACACACACACACACACACACACACACACACACACACAGCTTATCCTCAGAGTAGCTGACCTTAATCAGTATTCATATAACCTCTAAAATTATTTTATCGCAGGGCTTTTAATGTAGTTATTTACTTCTAACAGTGAGCACCAGCCCATTGAGACACCAGCTTCCTGTAAAGTTCCTGCCTCGGGGATGCATGCATGGTCAATGACACAAGGCTTTCCTGGAGTATGAAAAGTGGATTGTTAAACATCTAGAAATGACAGACATGAGAAAAATGTAAAGTGTTG